>JSUI01006495.1:53895-94137 GCA_000833645.1 Huntiella omanensis | reverse complement strand
TCCCGCCTCGGAACATCCCCCTTCCATATCCGGCAGGTCGACCCCCTCGCCCAGCAAAACCAACCGTTCCAATCCCCACTTCCCCGGCTCCATCTGCACACGACAAAAGATCCATTACCGTAGCTAAATGCACCTGTCCCGTCTCGAACGTCCCCACAACTCGGAGTGTCCTTGTCCACATGTGTTCAACGTGCATAGCTTTGGACTTTCTTGCTTTGAGACAAGCTTAGACCAGTATGGGGGTGGCTTCTTTATATGGAAGGTAGGTCTGCTTGGTACGGTGCTTATGATGGTGAGAAATTCAATTGGTAGACCGCCTTGACGGGTCCATTGGCGGGTGGTTTCTATTCTATAAACGTGTTTGAGATTTTCCCTTTGGCACGGGGAACCTGCCAAGCCGGATATTCAACGGCCCGTCTGATCTGACGGTCAATCTAACGTCGTATCCTACATATGTATGTAAATACCCACCACCGGCCACCGGCCATCCAAGAATCCCCCTCAAAGTCCCTAATGCCACATCGTAATTACACCGGGAACCTAAAAGTCCTCTTCCTCCTGCACTTCTTCCATCGTGACACGTCGTGGCCCGCGAGCTGGTCCTGTGAAGCCCGTATCTGTTTGTGTGTAGCCCTGGGCTTCAAGGGCGTCGGCTTCTTCTGGTTCCATTAGACGGGTACCTAGGTGGGAATAACCTCGGGCTTCAAGGGCATCTGCCTCTTCTGGTTCCATAAGTGTACCGAAATGTGAATAGCCCTGTGCCTCAAGAGCGTCCGCCTCTTCTGGCTCCATTAGACGGGTACCTAGGTGGGAATAACCTCGGGCTTCGAGGGCATCTGCTTCTTCTGGTTCCATCAGGGTACCGAAATGTGAATACCCCTGTGCCTCAAGAGCATCTGCCTCTTCCGGCTCCATCAGACCACCTCCCTCAAAACGTCTCTGGGCCTCCAACTCCTCCTCATCATCCGGGTGCATTCCCCCTCCCTCTTCGAATCGTCGTTGTGCCTCTAATTCCTCCTCGTCCATATCCTCTGGGTCCATGCCTCCACCCTCTTCGAACCTTCTTTGCGCCGCAAGTTCCTCCTCGTCCATTTCCGCCTCTCCGCCCCCCTCAAACCGGCGTTGTGCCCTAAGTTCCTCTTCATCGTCAATCTCCGCCTCTACCTCCATATCCTCTACTACCTTACTATCCTTCTCCGCCACCACCTCCCTAATCTGTTGGCCCCCACCCGTTTTCAAATATCCCTGTGCCTCCAACTCATCAGCCTCTTCCGGCTCCAATAACCCACCTGCTCCCCGCCCCTTCTCCATCTTTCTCAATACAGCCAACGGTGTAAACGCTTTAACAGCCTCCTTGACCAAGTCTCTTACAACCGGCTTAGCTTCATACACCTTCTTGGCCACCACTGGCGCCGCCGCTTCCTTCTTCTGGCCATTCTTATCAACCTCCCCGCTTTCCTTCCTTCTAGCCTCTTCCTCTTTAGCTCTTCTTTCTCTTCTCTTAGCATACCACGCGTCCAGAACCTTCTTCTCAATAGGTGGTGGTGTATCCCTTGGCATAGGAATCCTCTTGATATCCGCCGGGACCTCCCCATCCGAAGAATCCTCATCCCATCGTCTCATAGGTCCTCTCCGTCCTTCATCATCATCACCCCTCCTTCTCTTGGCGCCCGAATACGTTTCAAACACCGGCGCTTTATCACCCAATGCCTTTCTCGCCTTATTAACCGCCGCAAGTTCCTTTTCTAATCCTGCCAGGACAGCCTCCTCATGTGATGATAATCTCCCTCCATTCTCTGTAATCCCCTTCAAATCCTGGATTTGTTTCTCAATACGCGCAGGATTCCGTCGCGCAAGTTTCTCGTCGCGTTGTGCTTGTACCGTTGCTTTCCCTATATATCATCAAACATCCAAAAGTCAGCATGTTGCTCATGAAAAGTCATATGGCGCATCCTCTTAGATCCCATGCGCCAAGTCATTTTCTGACCTCCAAAACTCTCAAAACTAACCTTTTTTGATGGCTTTCGCCTTTTCTGCCTTTCTTTGTGCGGCAACCGGGTTGACGGTCTTATCTTTAGCCATTTTGTTGGATTTATAGTGGTCAATTGGCCATGTGTAAGTCTACCATGACGTTCAAAATGCGACAGGTGAAGTTCAATCTGCGCGTGCAGGGATTAAGATGACTAAGCGTCTATCCATGGTACAACCCTATGTATTAGTTGTAACCCTACCATTCGTATAACTCCATGTGTAACACGCAAACATTAATGACGTATAACAAGATTTTTCAATGCTCAGGCATATATTTTGTGATCAATCGAGATTGCACTACTACAATACTATTATGCCGCTTTCCAATCTCACTGAAATCACATATCGTCATGCAGCTGCAGATCCCCGCCAACACACCCACCAACACAGACGACATCCCAAACAAACACTGTATACACGCAAACCATTGATAGGCCTGATCAAAATCCATCATGTAGTCTCCTTATTTCCATGTCACATAACCGACCATCTCGGACCTTGGCCTTGGGGTTGGGCTTTCTTAACCGGGGTTAGACGGCCCGTTTCCACTTCTTCTCCATTCTTCAATGACATCAACCAAGTCATTGTTGGGCCAGAAAAAAAGAGGGGCACGTGATTGATAGACCATCGATAAGAAAAAAGAGCGTCTTTTTCAGACCGCTAAATGTATGAGGATGTCCGGGTATTAATTTCCTCACATTTTTTGATAGTCTGGGTTGTAGAGTTTGCTTGTATGTAACTGACTGTTATATACGAGAGTCTCCTTACACTTGCACAAGGTGACCCGGATTTCTATCTTGAAAGACGTACTGTTCTCCTGTATCGTTGGATCTCGGTTATATTGGGCCTCGATCGCTAGTGATTCCCCTCCTTCACTTGCATGTCTCATCGCCAAAAACGAGATCGATTTAGAGCCCAACGAAAATCTGTGCTCTGATACCATACCCTAATGAAGAGATCACTAGCACTTACGCAAGATACTTCTTTGACTTTTTGATCACGATTTCTTGAAGTCGGCTCAATATCCTTCAATTCCTCTTTTCCTATTCTGCCTTATCCTTCGCTTCCGTCTATCCGTATTTCCGCCTTTTTTCAGGAACCCGTTTCCCGTGGTCAATTACAACTACACCAACAGAAACCATTCAGGCTACACAAATCCTAATCCAACCACTCTCTATACCGCCTACTAAGAAAGCAAAAAAAAAAAGAACAACTCAACCTAGTTTAGCGCAATCCACTGTACCCGAACCCACTGGGTTTCCGTTTTCGCCACCCAAAAAAAGATACCCAAAAGGAATCGCCTAGGCTATACTTTACTATTGTCCAGGTCTCACGGACCCAACGTTGCAAAGTGCACACAGTGAGGAAAAAAAAACCCTCCTTCTTCCCGCCTGTTTTACACTTGCGGCTTTCTTGACATTTGCCCAAGATACTACTTACAAATAGAATACACCACCAAGTGTCTTGTGGTGAATATATTCACTGCCTCATCATCCACGAGAGGCTCGAGTCCCATCTTATTACACCATATACATATATAGCCAGCAGCGACTTTTGGCGGCTGGCTATTGAAAATACCCTCTCTTTTCCTCGTTTGTCTGGGGACAGCTCTCACTTGAGCTGGCTTTGATATCCTCTTTCACTTTCTTTCTAGCCTCACCCACATAAGAGGCTACCACCTCTTTTTCATCATGTTCTTTACTTTTCGACAATTACCATACATTGGGTCATTATGGCAGTTTGCTTTCCAGCAGTACACTTCAATGTGGAACACAGTCTGGAAGCTCATGGCCAGACCCAATGCTGGATTTATAGATTTGGACACTGAGGCCAAGCCCGGGAGCTTGGCTGTCTACGGAAAAGCCTATGGAGGTAAAAAGCCCATCACGGGCAAGGGCCCTGCCCACAACGGAACTACTACTACGCCTGCTCATGGAAATGGAAACACTTTGGACCCCAAGATCTCGACGGAAGCCGAGACTGATTCGACTCTGCATACTGATGAGGTATTGTCTCCTTCTTTTCCCCGTAGCCAGCCTTATTGCACCTTCTACATCCGCAGTCATCTCTCTTGCTACGCCATTTACTTAATCTTGTACCATCAGCAACCAACCGGCTGTTCAGATTGCGTTACACTACCTCTTACCTGTTACTATCACAGCATTATATTGAAAGCCACATGATGACTAACCATAGTTACTGAACAGGAACTGAAGCCTGGACAACTCAAGTACATCCCGATCCCCGGTGATTGGGAGCGTGAGAACCACCCAGACTGGCCCGAATCCAAGTTTGAAGTGCCCAAGGAAACGCCCGCTGGAATTGTCTACTACGTTACTAGAGGAGAGCACATTAGCCATGGTCCCACCTCGCATGTCGAACGCCTCAAGTCTGGTCACATCATCAAGTACCCCCGTCCCAACCCACACGATGCCCGCGAGGAAGAACTCAACTACAAGGATATGCGCACCGAAGCCGAAGTCTACCACCGCATGGGTGACTCTCCCTACGTTCCTAAGCTCATGAACTGGGACTCGACTACCTGCTCTCTGACTCTCGAATGCCTGCCCAAGGGCGACCTTGCCACCTACATGCGCAAAGCCGTCTCGCCTATCCCCAAGGAAACTCGCCACCGTTGGACTCTCCAAGCCGCTGCCGCCCTCGATGCCCTCCACTCCGCCGATATCATCCACTGCGATGTATGCCCGCGCAACTTCCTTCTCGACGACGCCCTTAACATTGTCATCTCGGACTTTGCCGGTAGCTCCATTGACGGATCTGACGCCACCATGGCCTCGGGCCCCCGCTACTTGCCCCCGGGATGGAGCTGGATGCGCCGTTCGCAAAAGTCGGATGACGTTTTCAGTCTGGGATCCGTCATTTACTTTATCCTGATGGGCCGGGAGGTTTTCGCTAACCTCACGGACAAAGAAGTCCAGCAGTGTTTCCAGGAAGGCATTTTCCCTGACGACGTACACACGCTCGTTTGCGGGTCTGTCATACTTGACTGCTGGGAGGGCCGGCTGCGGTCTGCCGATGCCGTTGTTGCGGCATTGAGCTCCCTGTACAGCCGGGCGGCTGAAATCGAAGAGGAGGAGGAGATCGCTGAACAGTGGTCCATGTACTAACAGCGGTGCGCCTATCAGTGTATAGATGATAGCGACCGGAAGCTTGAGGAGAAAGAAACAACGAGAGAGAGAGAAAGAGAGAGTGAGGAAGAACCAACTTAGCATGGCATCCGTGCTAAGGGGACGGCATCGTTTTTGATGCCCCCGTGTATTGATTAACGGATGGAACGACTGGACATATGACATGGTTTTGATGTTTTTTGTTTTTATATGCGTTGCATAGTGCGCACAGAATGAATTGACTTGTTTTTATTTTCTTTTCTTCGTTTCCTGTTTGCCACATTTGTACAAATTCATGTCCATTCCAGTTTTCCGTGTTGACTGCGGGGCTGTGATCGGCATTCCGTCTTCAATGCCGGCTTTTGCCTCCGGCCAAATACCAGACACCACACCTCATGTCACGGCAGCATCCACTAAAGGGAGATACTGCCTCGGTAAAAAAAACTGCCCATATATACCCTCATTCCAATCATATGTTCATGCCAGCTCTACTACCTTCCACGGACGACTCTGGTGGCTTCCTTTTACTAACCACCCGACTGCCCGGTTTGTCGCCTTGTTATTCTCGAACAAACCAGGCTAGTTGGTTGTTTTATGTGCCCTGGACTAGAGGCGTATCATGGCCCTGAGCTAGACGGCACTGTGAGACAGCGGCTCGTAGGCACTAGGTTTGCCACTAACTGATTCAAGCGGCTTCCATCACTGTGCAACAAGCTCCCTTATCAGACCAAGCTGGTTGATGTTTACTTTGACTTAGTTCATCGCGACTTTGTGTTTGTTTTCTGTCCATCTGTCACGGTATCATCACTCATATTTACGTCACATTTCTTATGTTAGCCTCGACGTAGTATTTGCTACTTCTTGGTGTCTTTTCTGTGCCCTTGAGATTCTCTGTCTTTCCATTGTGTTGTTGATAATTCACCCTTCATCACTTTGTTTACATTACCCCTCTAATCCAATCCGGCCTTATCCTTTTTTTTTCTGCTTATTACTTGGTGTACTGCTTTTTGGCTGAGGAGTCCCTTGCTCGAAGCTGCTACATACATTTCAAACAAGGACTAAGTCTAACTTGACCAACCCCGCAGTCTGTCGCTGTCCAGGCCTGCATATTTTGTGTCAGTTGGGTCTGTCGGGCTGCTCATCAAGCCAGACGACGGTCACTAAAGCTTGCTACGATAGGTCAAAGCCTCGACCAGGGTTACCAGAATAAGTTGCGTGCAAAGTATCCTACCGCCATTCACTACACGGCCATTTTGTATATTCCCAACGTCGACTACGCCTCACTTAGTTCACTGACCGCTTTCTCGCGACTCTACATTACTCGTTATTGTGCCCCTTTGAGTTCCGCGACTTTTGTATCCATCAAGCTCGACAAACAGAGAAAATACACTCGACAGCCTAGACCACATATTCTAGCTTCGCCTGCGTCATCAGAAGCCCGTTGACAACCCCGCGTACGACATTGACCAAATCATCATCTTGGTCCACGGCAACTTACCAACTACGTCGACTACCAAGTTCCCTGCTGTCGCCTTCATCCTCCCGTCGCATATCACCAATTCGTGCCAGTAAGCCGCCTTGGACAATATGGCTGCATCCTACATGGGCACCTTTTTCCAGAACCCTGGCCAGGGCGGAGATGGTTCCGACAATCGTCGCCCCGCCACGCCTGTTACCGACTACTATGATGATGATGTTGATATGGACAACAACAATAACTTTGTGAACCCAGTTGCCACGCCTCAGGGTAGTCCCAGCAAGCGGACTATGCCTCCGGGTGCTCACGACCTTCCCGTGGCGTTTGACAATGTCATGAAGATCAACAACATGACTATGTTTGATAGTCCAAGCCAGCGCCTTAACCAGAGTAATTTGACGCCTTCTCGCTTGCCAGTGCTATCGGCTACTTCAGCAACGAGCTCTAATGCACACCTTAAGTTGAAGTCGAGTTTCGACCACTCGATGGTGGGTTCGGTCGCCAACAGTTCCATGTCGGAAGGTAGTGTGGTTCATAGTGCGCCCCCCACTACGCCATCCCGGAAACACCAGGAACAAGAGAATATTCCGCCCACACAGCAACGAAACGCCCTTGTTGTGCCCGAGAATCTTCAGCGCAACCATGCTGCGTTGTCAAGACATGGAATGTACCACCGTGGGGAGGGGCGAGAGGGGCGCGAGGGTAGAGAACACAGAGAACACCATCCTGGACGCCACCAGCCCATGAAGAAGTTTAACACAGCACGTGGGTTGACGCCAGAGGAGTTGGAAATTCTCAAGAAGCCCAATGTGCGCCGTCTGGTGAACGTGACACAGCTTTGTAAGTGATTGTACTTTTCAAGGGGCTTTGTTGTGGAATGGCTACTAACATCTTGCGATTCAACGAATACAGACTTCCTCGATTATTACTTTGATCTACTCACCTATGTTGGTTCTCGTCAAGCTAGACTCAATGCTTTCAAGGAAGATGTCCCGCCGCCACCTGCCACTGATGAGGCTACCTATCAACAGCTATGGACTAAGTATGCTGGGCGTGAAAGAGCCAACCTGCGCAAACGCAGAGTTAGATTGCGCCACGGCGACTTTCAGATTCTCACGCAGGTTGGTCAAGGTGGTTATGGTCAGGTGTTTTTGGCGCAAAAGAGGGATACACGTGAGGTGTGTGCGCTCAAGGTAATGAGCAAGAAGCTGTTGTTTAAACTGGACGAAATCCGCCACGTGTTGACAGAACGTGATATCCTGACTACCGCCAAGAGCGAATGGTTAGTGCGTCTGTTATACTCGTTTCAGGATGAGCGCAGTATCTACCTAGCTATGGAATTTGTACCTGGAGGTGATTTCCGGACTCTCCTTAACAATACGGGGGTCTTGAGCAACCGCCATGCGCGATTCTACATTGCCGAGATGTTTTGTGCGGTGGATGCGCTGCATCAATTGGGTTATATCCATCGTGATTTGAAGCCTGAGAACTTTTTGATTGACTCTCAGGGTCACGTTAAGCTAACAGACTTTGGTCTGGCAGCTGGTATGCTGGCACCGGCAAAGTTGGAGTCTATGAGAGTGCGTCTGGAGAAGGCCAGTGAAACATCAGTTCCCTTTGGAAAGCCAATGGATCAGCGTACAATTGCCGAGCGTCGTGAGGGATATCGGTCGATGAGAGATAAGGACTACAACTATGCCAAGTCTATTGTGGGTTCTCCGGATTACATGGCACCAGAAGTACTGCGGGGTGAGCAGTACGATTACACAGTCGACTACTGGAGTTTGGGCTGCATGTTGTTTGAGGCGCTGACTGGTTTCCCGCCTTTTGCCGGGTCTACGTCGGACGAGACGTGGCGCAACCTGAAGCATTGGCGTGAGGTGCTGCGTCGTCCGGTTTGGGAAGATCCATCATACTTTTTGAGCAACCGGACATGGAACTTTATCACTACGTAAGTTTTGTGTGTTTTTGTCTCTGGTTTTGTGCCATGACTAACGTTTTATTTTTCCCGATGTTTAGGGCGATCAACAGCCGGGATGACCGGTTTGCTAATATCCAAGACATCCAAGGACACCAGTACTTTGCTGAGGTTGATTGGACAAACCTCCGCGAAACCCGCGCGCCTTTTATTCCCGAACTTGACTCGGAGACTGACGCAGGTTACTTTGACGACTTCACCAATGAGGCTGATATGGCCAAGTACAAGGAAGTGCATGACAAGCAGTCGGCTCTTGAGGGCATGGCGGAACGGGAGGACGACATGGCCAAGGCCTTGTTTGTGGGCTTCACCTTTAGACATCGCAAATCAGCTAACGATGATGGAGCTCTCACGGGTGGAAGTGGCTCCCGCAAGCCGATTCCTTTTGACAATGCTCCGAAGCCTGGAAGTGGTACTGGTACTATTGCTGAGGTTGATGAGATGGATTTTGGTACCATGCTGTAAGAGCAAACGGACAACTAGACATGCATATATGGGGATAACGAAGACATGAAAATAATCGCTTCTGATGATTGGATAGAGATGACTCGGGAGAAGGCACTGGATGAATAGATTGCAGTCTGTTATGACTGTTTCCATAACTTTACAGACGAATGTATGCGTGGGTGATGTTGGTGTAGCCTCATGGCTTGGGCTTATGGGATGACGTATGTACTTTGTTATGTGGTGATACTCAACTGCCAGGCAATTGGGCCAGCCCTGGTGTCAGCGTCAGTGGTCGTGGTTGGAGATTTCTGGTTTGCCCGACGAATCACGTGGGAAGACAGGGGTTTCGCATCCCGATCCGGACGCCGAGTGGGGAACATCCGGTGATTTTTTTCCGGGACGGTGGATCACTGGGCGAAACAAAGCTGTGGCTGTGTGACATGAAATGCAATAAGGTGGGTTTGAATGGACGACTTGGAGAGTTTGGATTCTGGTGGCTTGCGTGGACGGTGACGTAGTGTATAATTCAGTGCATGGTAAGCTTATGTCGGGTCGTCGTGTGTAGAACGTCTTGAATGTGGTACGGGCGGGATGGGCATATAAAGAGTGGGATCATGGACGAGATGGGATGGTTTTTTGTATTGGAAGGTATGCTCATGCAACATCAAGATGAAGATTGATACATTACTTATCCTTGGAACCCCGGTGGTGGGATTCGGTTGGAATGCGGGCGGTGGCGGGTGGCCTTATGGTGGGGATAATGGGTTTACGGGGACAGGAACTGCGACGAGGACATATGCGCTTGGTGGGGCGACGAGTGTGGACTCGTGTGCTGTGAGTTGATTTGGTCCTTTTGTTTTTGGAGAATCTTGTATCTAACTATACATAGGCAAGTTGCGCTTCCTCCTTCTGGTCTACCGCCCAGGAATCACCCACCCCCACCGCCTTCTGCACCTCGGGCGCCCCCCTCGCCTCCTGTCTTTCCTCATGTGAACCGGCGTCAGCCTCCGCGTACTCGTCGTCGTCGTCCTCTCTTTGCTCCGCTTACCTCTCCTGTTCATCCGAGGGCACATATACATATACGTATGAATCACGCACCGGCGCCTGGTCTACCTTTTGGGGATCGGCGTGGCCTACGGGCACGGTCACTGTGACTGGGTGTGCGTGGCACGGCGATGGCTTTGGGTTTCCGTTTTGGAGGGGGTTGGGATATGGAGAGGATTTCTGGAATGGTAATGAGAAGGGATGGACTTATTCTACGAGGACTACTACCGTCGATAGTGAGACTGGCGTGGCGGGGACGACAGTGCAGAAGGGCGCAACGGTCGCGGTGGTCACGGCTACTAGCCAGGAGTTGGTTACCGTGCAGACTAAGTTGGCGGATAGCTCGGGGACCGCAACTGCATCGGCGAGTGCCACGGGAGCTGGCGAGAAGGTTGCCGTCCAGGGAGTCATTCTAGGAGCCGTTGTCGGTGTTGCCGCTTTCTTGTAGATAGCGTATTACCTACCAGCCAGTTCAAGCTTATTAGCTTAGTCTATTCATGATGTTTGTGACACATCAGGATCACTTATACAGATAACCCTAACTTAACCACATGTCCTGACATTTTGCACGTGATATTCTAGATCCACTTATCTCCACGTGACCAAGGGCTAACCTAGCCCGCAAAAAGGCACACGAAGTGGCACATCACAACGGGCTGNCGGGGACGACAGTGCAGAAGGGCGCAACGGTCGCGGTGGTCACGGCTACTAGCCAGGAGTTGGTTACCGTGCAGACTAAGTTGGCGGATAGCTCGGGGACCGCAACTGCATCGGCGAGTGCCACGGGAGCTGGCGAGAAGGTTGCCGTCCAGGGAGTCATTCTAGGAGCCGTTGTTGGCGTCGCTGCTTTCTTGTAGATAGCATATTACCTACCAGCCAGTTCAAGCTTATTAGCTTAGTCTATTCATGATGTTTGTGACACATCAGGATCACTTATACAAGTAACCCTAACCAGACCCTATATCCTGACGTATTGCACGTGATATTCTGGATCCACTTATCTCCACGTGACCAAGGGCTAACCTAGCCCGCAAAAAGGCACACGAAGTGGCACATCACAACGGGCTGGAAAAGCGGGTCGAGTCGAGTGGTAGCCAATGAGGGAAGGGGACTAATGACCGGGGTGTAATTTGGGAGTTTTGGGTAGAGGGTAGTTTGTGTGTGGATTCTTCTGATGCGGGACTTTGGTTCTTTTTGCCTTTTTTCCTTCTGGAAAGTGTTTTGACTCCTTTTGGTTTTCATTNCCTATATCCTGACGTATTGCACGTGATATTCTGGATCCACTTATCTCCACGTGACCAAGGGCTAACCTAGCCCGCAAAAAGGCACACGAAGTGGCACATCACAACGGGCTGGAAAAGCGGGTCGAGTAGAGTGGTAGCCAATGAGGGAAGGGGACTAAAGGCAGGGGTGTAATTTGGGAGTTTTGGGTAGAGGGTAGTTTGTGTGTGGATTCTTCTGAGGCGGGACTTTGGTTCTTTTTGCCTTTTTTCCCTCTGGAAAGTGTTTTGACTCCTTTTGGTTTTCATTTGCATAGCACACATTATTCAAAATGGTAAGTTGATGGGTGGATGGGGTGATGATGATGATGATGATTTGGACGACGGGGAATTTTTGATTGTGATGGGGTTGTGGGGGATGATGGAGGACTTGGGATGCGATGACGCATGAGTTGGGGGNTGGGCGGTGATGATGGATTAGGAGGTTGAAGGACGATGACGACGATATGACGATATTACGCGACAAAGACGACGAAGGATATGGAAGGAGGACTGGTTGGATAACACTGGACATCATCATCATCATCATCACGACGCAAACCACAATCATTCTCAAACCACATACTAACCACCATCTCAACAGGGCAAAGTTCACGGTACGCACCACCCCCGATAACCCAACACCACGACCTCCACCTCTGGCAACCGCCACCAACTCCACCCGTATCCCGCTCAATATCTAACATACCCAGGTTCCCTCGCTCGTGCCGGTAAGGTCAAGTCTCAGACCCCCAAGGTCGAGGCCCAGGAGAAGAAGAAGTCCCCCAAGGGCCGTGCCCGCAAGAGACTCCTCTACACCCGCCGCTTCGTCAACGTCACTCTGACCGGTGGCAAGCGCAAGGTATGTTTTTATTTTTCCTCCTCTCTCGGCAGCGACGTTTGGACGTCTGTCGCGATGAAGGACCATGGCTAATGATCGAATAGATGAACCCCTCTCCTGCTGCTTAAATTAGATCCAAAATGACAGTCTTGTTCTGAACATTAAAAAAATATCTTTTAAAGCTCATTCTTTTGCGTGATTTTCCTACATAAGGCGGTGGCCGGGTTTCTCCAAGTGGTGGGTTTTGGGTTGGAGTAGTGGTTTTGCAGTCTGATTGGGTAGGACGTGCATGATTGGATTGGTAAGCGTGTGATGGGTATGGTGTTTGGGATGTTGATCTCGTTATGGGGACTGTGATCTTTCTGGAACCTTGTGATTGGCGTGCAAAGAGATCAGATCAGTATGTAAGATGACCGAAAATATCTACGGATAAGGCCGGATCTTGTGTATGTTTCATCATCAAGTCAAATGAATCATATTACTCCATTATGACATCACCAAAACCATCAAAATCATAACCCTATCATCGGCCTCGACTACTTTATCTGATGTACAAAAAGATCAGATCAATATATGAGATAACCGAAGATATCCAGAGATAAAGCTCCTACCTTATACACCACTTCCATCACCAAACCAAATGAATCATAATCACCCATAATGACATCACCAAAACCACAAGGAACCAAATTGACAAATCATAATTCAATTAATATAAAACAACCCTTACCCAAACAACCGTCCCACAAAGCTAAAACCCAAAACAAAGTCATACAACAGACAAAAAGACATCATCACAGTAAAATCCACCCAGGGTATAAATCCGAAATCAAGAGAAAAGAGAAAGTAAAAAAAAGAGACCATCATCGTTCCATCCAGTGGAACCACAAAACCAAACCAAAGAAAATCAAAAAAAGAAAAGAAAAACAGTGACACAAGTGTAGAAACAAAGCCCAACAGGCGGATAATGCCGTCAAGGTAATCAGTAACAACGGATTAACTTGAACAAGCAATGCTCATATACAGCTTACAAAGACATTGTAAGCCATTCCCACTCTTGTGGTCCCGACCCGCCGGTTCCCATCTGTCCGCCAGTGTTTTGTGCCGTGTTCGAAGCAGATGGGGAAACCATCCGCGACATGCCAAATGCACCCAAAGACAACGTAGGTGATGGCGTCGCCATGTTACTCATACCATTGGCAGACGAGTGTGGTCTGTTATCAACCGAAGCAGTTGATCCCGGAGACTCCACAGCAGTTCCCGACATGGTAGCATCGGAAAGAGAGACCATAGCCGATAACACGGGCGCCGAGGGCACCGTGGTGAGATCTGACCCGGCACTCTTGCTCCCCCGACGTTGACGTTTAGATGACATCGACATGGAGCGCGAGCTAGTCTTGTTGTTGTGCTTAGGAGTAATAGCCGAGTTCGAAGGCGAATCACCATCTTGAATGGCAGAGGAAGAGCCACGAGCGTGGCTAGTGCTAGGTGGGGTACCGGCCTGCTGGGTAACGGCAGCAACAGCTGCCTGGGTAGCCGAAGCAGACAATGAAAGCGAAGAGTTCTTCCGAGAACCAGCATTTTTTCTACCACCGCGGTTAGTTCCAGCAGAAGGACCACCAGAGCTGCGGTTACGCTTCTTGATGACGTCAGTCTTCAAGGACAGGGGACGAACGACACCGTGCAGCTTTAAGAAAAGACCACAGGCGTTGCAAAGAGGTTGACCCTCGGGGTTGCGACGCCACAATGGTGTAGTCTGAGTGAAGCAGTTGGTACAGGTAGTTGGGCCAGAGGATTCTCCGTTGCCAGAAACCCCGTTAACCAAGTTAGAAGAAGAGGCACTTCTCCCCGGTGGCGTAGGCGCGTTAATCTGACCAAGTCCATTGTTGGCATCTGAAGTTGGTGGTGGGGTAGACGAAGCGGCAAAGGACGACCGGTGTCCAAGTTGGGCGGTGTTAGTAGAAGACGCGGGACGATGCATCTTAGTCCGGCGAGCATCACCGCTACGTGGCAGACTAGTCCCAGTGACATCCCACTCTGCCTTATCACCCATGTCACTGTTCATCGTGTTCTTCCGAACAGGACCTCCTGGGAAGCGGGCGGCGCGAGTTTGGAACTGGCCTGGAAGGGTAGGATCCCAGTTCATGGCGTTGTTAGCACCAGAGCCAGAAGTCCCATCATCCATCTGGCCGTTTTGACCCATATCGCTACCGACCATTGCCCGATCGGCAAAGTTGGCTGAATCCTCTTCATCCGAGTCCTGAAGGGGGTTGAAGATGCCATCAGTACCGTTGTTTTTCGTCTGATCTTCATAGACCTGAGTGGGGTTGACAAAGGTCGAGGTGTTGGTGAAATGGTTGGCGTCGCCTAGTGGTACGGTGTTGAACATGGGGTTGTTGCTATACATGAACTGTTGCTGAAGAGTCGACGTCATGTTTTGAGGGTTGCTGCGGAAGGACTGAGAACGCTGATGTTGACGGGCGTTGTTCTCGACATTGAAGAAGAAGTTGTTGGTCTCGTCCATGTTGTGTGGGGTGTTGGACGAAGAGGGGAAAGCCGCGTTGGCATCGAAGAACTCAGTAGACGCCATGTTCCCAAAGTTGTTAAACCCGGGACCATGGGCAACCATAGGTGAGCCTGAAGGCGTAAAGAAACTTTGAGTAAATGGGCCGGCCGAGTGAATAACCTGATCTTGATCCAGTCCCAAGCTCTCCAGGAACGAAGTGGCTCCCGATGGGCCATGAGATTGGAACTGGTTGTTTTGCTGGTTCTGGTGGGGGTTTCCGTGTGGGTGGCCATGCTGGTTGTTCATGGCGGAAGCAGACAAAGGCCCGGACGCAGCAGCACCCGAGTGATCGAGAGAGAAGCTGTTCAGGTCCGAGTCACTCTCGTTGGTGGTGGGTAGGTTACTAATACTGATGTGAGGTGAAAAATCGGCAGGGCGTTTGCGGTTTATCTGAGATTAGGGCATATCGTGTTAGTGACATAAACGGGTGAGTAAACAAAGTGAAGCTAAAATAAAAGTGGTAAGAAGGCACGTGTGAGTTGGGTATCAAAGATAGTAAATCCACGGCACGAAAAGGCGCATGGGCAATGAAGGAAAGTGTTTCCAGTGTAGGTCAACAGCAGAGACTTGAGGAAGATATGCTGATAACAGGTCTGCAGGTACAGACAATAAGCCAGTGTTAAGTCCGGTTTTTGTATGCAGACTCATACTACTTGACTCCTCCAATAGTGAAGGCGGCAATACAACTGACCAGCCACTTTCAGAAGCTGTCCTGCACAACACCCTCGAGTCTCCATTGTCCCGCATGTTCATTACAGAAGCGTCGCAAGCCACTCTATATTGGACATCCGGCCATGGCCCGTCCAGCCCAACAGCACAGGAGCACGGTGAAAATACAACATGCGGATCTAGTTATGGGACCTTGTATGGTCCGTCCGCTGGCAGGGCTTGGACGCGCAAGTCTAGGTGGAGTCGGAGCGGTGGAGAAAGAAAAGGCAAGGGCAAGAAACAAGAATCGAGTTATCTCCAGAGATCTCTGGATGGAGCCGGCCGCATCCAACTGATTGTGATAGCCCGTATCAGATATACCGTTTTGCGGTGTAGAGATAGCAGGGTGCAGAAACATGCAGGGGCCACTCTGGGGAAAAAGAACAGTGATAAGGAAATCAGACAGCACGCCATACTATAGCTGTGCTTGATAGTCATTTGCGGGCGTGACGCATGTAGCTATCAGCGCAGGATATGGATATAAAAGGCAGCAATGTGCTGCTTCTGATCCGGGCTACTCTTGTAGTTATTGGTCGTTTGTGTGTCGTCGTCCAAAGTCACAAACGAGTCTTTCCACGGGTATACCTGCATTCTGCACCGTGCAGCCGCTTGGCTGTTACATCTTATAAGCAGAGACATATGTCTCGAACACCACGGTGGAGATTTTCAGCCACACAGAACTACAGATACGCCCAAACACCACACTGCTATGCTATACTGCATTTCCAATATATCGGGTATCCCCTTTGTAGCGTTGCAGAAAAAATGCAAGTTGCAAGCGAGGAAAAGGATTGCATGAGGTAGTAGGGAAAAAAAAAGGGAAGTGGAGTATTTGAAAGAGCCACAAGGAAACACTCGAGTTTCACAGGCCAAAGGGATGCGATGAGCTTCTCAGCATGTGAGTAGCAGGAGCGAACCGCGAGATGATACGAGAACAAACGAAAGAAAAGAAAACAGAAATAAACTTACCCGGCGATCGTCAATACTAGTTTTGCGATGATGACGGTTGACATAGTCGAATTCACCCTTGGGCCGTGTGTGGCCCCCAAACGGCAATGAAGCCGGAACAAAGTGAGACATGTTCGGGACAGACTGCATGGCCAAATCTCCGGCGGCAGATGCCAAAAAGAGACTGGCATCGGCCACCTGATTGTTAGGGGTACTAGAAGGGTCATCGGACTTTGCAGGAATTGGGATAGCGCCCGATGAAGCATTCTTAGATGGATCGCCGTTGGCCCCGTTCTGGGGTTTTGAAGTCTTGGAAGCAGCCGTGCCAATCTCATTTTTGAAAGGCAAACCATCAACCAAGTTTAGGGTGCTGTTGTTTTCAAGGTCGTAGATGAAGTCATCAATGTGCATCGAGTCGTGAGACATATCAGATGCTAATATGTCTGAAGTATCCATGATGTGGCCGTTTTTCCGCAACTGCGCGATGCCACTTGGAGGGTTCGCCAGGACAGAATGAGCCGACGACAATGAAGTCGAAGTCGCGGAGATGGTGCTACCGGACATGGCAATGTCGGAGCTGTTCAAGACAAAAAGGGGCCATGTTAGTACTTGTTCGTTTTGTTGTATGACGTGCTTTGGGGGCTCTTGGTGGTGACATGTCGACAATGGACGCACAGTTGACGATATGTGACGAGACGCCAATGCATGTCGTCCAGAGTGGAAACTATTTGTCAAGAAATGACAGGCCTGGCCTGCAAGAAGCCGCCCAGACCGTGAATAGGGCCAGAAAATTCGCCATCACGTCACAGGCCCCAGAAATGAGGGGAGACCAAGTTCGTGAGTGGGGAATGGTATTTAAAGAGGCCGATGGACTCTATGTCTGACATGACTTTTGTCATGTTGTGATGCGCAAAATATCAAGAGAGCCGACGGGCATTTTTTTTCGTCTGCACGATTGTGCGCCTGACTTTTTCATACGACATTCACCAACAAGAGCCAGGGGGGGTAGGAAAAAAAAGGAAAGAACTTACCTCATGGCACTGCTACTGCGCTTGCTTTCCCTGGCCTGAATCTGCAGCCTCCGCATACCGTCATACATCATGCGCCAGCTCAGGTTCTCCATACGATGGCGATGCGGTAAAGCCTCTTTTGTGTCGGAGAAGAATTTCCACATCTCCATGGCCATGGTATCTAGAGATGGCACTTCGGTGTGACTCGATTTTGCTGGGGCCGAATCGGCGTTGAAGGTGGCTAGTGGGAAAGAAGTTGAATCGAAAAGCATCTGGAGACGGTTCATACTATGGTGGCGATCGAGGTGTGATTGTTGAAGGTCTGTCTGATGTGGGGCGGTGGACTTGTTGTGTTCAGCACTTGGTCTCTTGGGAGCTTCCATGTTTTGATGTTGCGCTTCAAAAGTGGCCGAAGGAGAGTCAAACGGTATGTCGTCAAAGGCATATGAGAAAGAACCCGGCGTATGCGCGGAGCGCCCGGGGGCGGGAAACATATCCATGGGATCGGACATTGGGGTATGTTTGATGCCGTGTATAGAAGTTGTCATTTGCGAAGTTGATGTGCGCTTTTACGAAAAGTATAATTGGAGGTAAGAGTAACGTATAAACAGGTCGCAGTAATGATGACGAGAAGAGGGAAAAACGTATAATGGACAAACGATCAAGAGTCGAAAACGTATGTCAGGTGAGAAAAGTGAGCGGCTTTGCGCTCGTGAGGTAAAATCTCGCTGGATGGAATAGCCAAAGTTCAACAAATGGGATCCTTATCTCGTAAATTTGTGTGTGTCGCAATAAAAGAGCCGGTTTCGGTGAACAGCACCAATCACAGTAAATTTGGGGGGACTTGTCGAGCAACGAAGAACGGAGGGAAGGTGCGGGCGACAAGAATGGTGTACGACTGTGAATAAA
This sequence comes from Huntiella omanensis, assembly GCA_000833645.1. Taxonomy (NCBI): domain Eukaryota; kingdom Fungi; phylum Ascomycota; class Sordariomycetes; order Microascales; family Ceratocystidaceae; genus Huntiella; species Huntiella omanensis. Next base: position 75,791 of record JSUI01006495.1, on the reverse strand, counting down.
GCGCAGTAATTGCAGAAAAAAAACAGCGACTAGGTGGTGAATCGGACAAAGGGATAGTTGACGGTAAGTGAATTGGCAAGAGCGTTGTGTCAAAAAAAATGGCCGAGGAAAGGAAGTTGCAGAAGAATAATTTTGAGAAAGAAGAAGAAAAAAAAAAGAAGATTAAAAGACGGCCTTTGAAAAGCGCGGGAGAAGTGAATAAACGGTGTAGAGAAGGAGGCAAAATGGAGAGCGGCGGGGTTGGTTTTAGTTCGCGGCGACGGATGGTGGAAGTAGTGGTGGTGGCGGAGACGAAGCGAATAAGAGTGTGAGTCGAAATTGGCGGTCGAGGGAATGGAAGCAAATAAAGCCCAGTGCGGTTTTTTGAACTGGGGTGGGGAAGGCGATGAATAAATATGCTAAGTAATGACAAAGACTTGGGCAGACAAAAATGGGGAAACAATTAATGAAGCAGGAACGGCTGGTGGGAGCGTGGCAATAGTAGTGTCTTGGAATGTCAAGATGGTAAGAACGAGGAAGAGAACTAAGAAGAAAACGTCATAGAAAAGGGAACTAATGAGGTCTTGATGGCGAGAAACTGGTAGATGGAAGAGTCAAGGTCTGTTAAGAAGCTAGAAAAGCACAGGCAACAGAAAGAAGAAAAAAATTGATGGACGGGGTAAAAAAAGAGCCAGGCTGAGAACGGACAATAGTCAAGCGTGTGGTTTAAGACAGCAGGAAAGAGTATCCGATTACGTATGTAAGTACATATGTAGATTTGAGGAGAACAAGAAGCAAGTTCAAGGCGCTAAGTAAAGGAACTATAAGCGGACTATTTGGCTATTTACAAGTTTACAAGAAGGCGCGAAATAGCGGATTGGGAAGGGGGGTTAGAAAGGATAGAAGAAGGACGCAGAGAAGACCAGACCGACGAGGGGAAGGAATCCGCTGGCAAGTTTTGGTAAGGAAAGTAAAGCGAAAGCAAGTAAGCAAGCAGACCAAACCAACAGGGAAAGCGAAGCGCACATGCTTGGTGCATACACACATACAAAAAAAAAACTATGACTGAACTGGCTTTTGCTTTTTACATCCCGGGTTGGTTTGGCAGGAGCGCCGGTGGGTAGGATGCGGTAACCAGGATGTCGGGGGTAGCTACGGTGGTGATTCTCAGGGAAACATGCATTTAGACGACAGACAGGTTTACGGACAGACAGAGGGACAGAGGGTACTTACGAAGAAAAGGGAAAAAAAGCTTGAGCGATGAAGGGCGTTTATGGAAGGAAGGATGGTGGGTATGTATGTACATATGTAGCTACATACATAGGTGTACGTGTGAACATGCATTGCACACTGGTGGTTCAAGTAAGGTGTGCAGGGCAGGATGAGCAAGAACGAGGCTCCCATATGGTTGGCGGTTGATACATCCACACTACCAATTTGCCGGACTGAACTGCACGAGACGGATGAGTTACTAGTGCGGTTAAGCTAGGGTGACTGGACAAGCTGGAGTAGGCGGGTCAAAGCATGCGTCACAGGTAGACATGGAGTAAACAAGACGAATGAATAGATGGGGCATTGAGGCGATACAGGACGAGGTAGGCAAGCTTACGGGTAGTGACATTTCGGAGAGGACGTCGGATTACATGTGTTTAAGTACCATATATACATAAAGGAAGCGGGCTACGTTGACCAAGGAAGTCGGCTATGGAAGTGACTCTACAAAAACAGGATCTACATGGGGGAGAAGTTACACAGGTTCAGAGTCACGACATTGGTGTGTCAAAAGCAAGTCCGGACAGCCGGGAGTTAGGACGTATTTGTAGGTAAAAGGACGGACCTAAGTACAAAGATATGTCTGTGTAGTCAGTCCTTCTATCTAGCATGAGCATACATACAAAACAAAAGACATAACATGGCATAGCATAGCAAGACCAGGCCACGAACGGACAACAACCCAGAAGGGGAACACTCCAATAATGGACAAGAAAAATTGCCCGATTATAGAGAGATTTAAAGGTGGTTCGAGGGATTGCACCAGCATTCAAGGTTCAAAAGAAGCCCAATGATTGGTCGAAAGTCAAGAAAAAGTCAATAGCTGATCACAAAAAAACGCGAGAGAAAAAAAAAAGATGAGCCCCGGCCACATGTATAGACAGACATACGGATCGGATGGGACGCAAGGCAACGCACGCACACCGTAGCAGTCGTAGTCGTAATAGTCGGCTCTAGGAAAAAAAAAGTGAAAATTGTCCGTTGAGTGGGAAGGAAGATTGGCAGGCACGGAAGGTATTGTGACAACTGAGGCTTTTTTAATAGCTTTGTTTTTTGGAGTGGATGTTTTGAGGGCGGGGTGACTTTCCTGAATTGAGTACATACACAAGTAGTTTAGTTCTTTTTGGTTAGAGTCGCGAGGAAAGATTTAAGTTAGTGGGACGGGACTAGTGAGATTGAGTTTCCTTTAGGAATGACGGGTTAAAGAGAATGATATATCTCCGTGTTGAAGACGGGATATTAGTGTAGGAAACATCTCGGCCGGTTCATCTCGGCGCCCTTTTGATTGTCCAACCTGGCCAACTCCTATGGAACCCCCACCATAAGATCCAAAAAAGTCAAGTAAAAAAGACCTCTTTCCGAATAAAACCCACAACCAAAACGACACCAAGTCAAAACCACAAGCAAGTGAAATAGAACTCCCCCGGTCAAAGTCGCAGGCCAACGGAAGATGCGGTAATAAAGCTGCATACGAGGGATTCCAATACTGGGTCCCTCACCCAGTCCAGCCCAGTCAAAATAAAATGGTCGCGTTAACCGGATCCCCATCCCTCCGTTTAAAAAAAAAAAGAGGAATAGAAGAACCCACGTCTCTGGAAAGGAAGGAAGAAGGAGAATAACAAGTAGTGGAAAAGTGGCCACTGATTCTTCGCGCCGTTTGGAGCTCGCCCGGTTAGATGGATTCTGGACTATACAGGAAAGCGTGGCATTATGATGGATCGTCGGGGACAATGGAAGGAGGAGTAGGAAGCAGGTCGGTGGTTTCATATATAAAGGGGTCTTTTTGGAGTTAAGACGTACATATGTAGATATGTTACAGACCAGATCAGACACAGACATGATATAAACAAAGTGTGGTTTCTTTAACCCGTTCGTTTGATAGTTGGTCGTGTGTTCGTCTGTTCCTGGTCTTGCCATTAACTTGACGTTTCTTGTACGTAAGATCCCGCATTTTAAGCTCGTAGTGTGCGGGGAATGCATGTTACTGGTTTAACTTTGGTTGGTCAAGGCCTTGACGGGTGGTTTGTATAAGCACATGACTACAACTACAATAGAATTTCGTATAAGCAGGGCTGAGTGTCTTGGCTTTAGTTTAAAGAGTAAAAGTAACGGACTATAGGANGTGTGTTCGTCTGTTCCTGGTCTTGCCATTAACTTGACGTTTCTTGTACGTAAGATCCCGCATTTTAAGCTCGTAGTGTGCGGGGAATGCATGTTACTGGTTTAACTTGGTTGGTCAAGGCCTTGACGGGTGGTTTGTATAAGCACATGACTACAACTACAATAGAACCTCGTATAAGCAGGGCTGAGTGTCTTGGCTTTAGTTTAAAGAGTAAAAGTAACGGACTATAGGAAGTCGCCGATGTACGAATAGAAGAATGTCTGTATGTATGTATGTACATATGTATGTACGTCAGGAAACTTGGCACAGAGACGACATCAAAAGCTAGGGCATCATTTTGAACCGGGGAAAGAACAAGCACAGCACAGACAAAAGTTTGCTTTGAATTGATGCAAACTGATCAACGAAGCGCGGTTTTTAGGATATTCCTAGTTCATATGAAGCGGTGGGTGAGTTTTTTTTTTTTCATTTCTGGTTATAGGTGGGGTATTTTAAAGGTTATGTTGCTCTACATATGCACGCAACTTACCTTCCATGCACGAACTATTATGTGTACTCTTGTGTGTACATACATACATACATATCAACGGTTCTCGGCAAGCTAATGCAAAGAAAACACCTTCAAGTATCTTACCTATAACGAGGCTATGTATATATAAAAGCCATTAACCATCCACTACAAACATTATAATACAACCATAAACTCCCTCTAAGCCTACCTTTCAGACAACACCACCAACCAATCAAGAACTCTCTAAATACCCATACCTACAATAATATCCGTTTCCACGACAATCCAACACACCTCACGATATCCTACAACAAGCCACAAGCGAGCTCGTGACAAAAAAAACAGCCTAAACTAAAAAAGACACAGTCAAAGCCGACAGAGCCGCAATGAACCCTGCTAGTGGCAACTTAACTAGAGATGGGTGGTGCCCACGGACAAAAAGGCAGGGTGACCGGTGAACAGGCCAATAGAGACATGTCATGTGAAATATCGCTCGTGAACGGGGAAGAAAGTATTATGTAGGCAGGCAAAGCAAGGCAAAAGAGTTTGTAAGTTTTCACAGTCTCGGGCCGATTGTACATTGGTTGTGGGTTCTTGGTGTAATGGGAAGTGGATAGCCAAGTTAACCATGTTCATTCATTCACGACGCCGCCGGAATTGTCTGTGGGTTCTGGTTTATTGATGACTGGTTATCCACATTCCTACCAGGCTATTCCTAGCTTTCAACGGCGGACTATTCCTCGCTGATTACTTTGCTTAAGTTTCGGTGGTTACTCACTCACTCGGTCGGTCGGTCGGTTGGTTAGTCTTCTTCTGGCTGCCGGTCAATAATGCTTGTTTGATACCATTCAATACATGGCCAGGGTTACCCATGTCGGAAACTGCCAGGGCTCCCCGTTAACCCGCGGGGAAACAAGATGACGAATGCAAAGTAGCCGATGAACGGGGGTCTCCGTATAGTATAGTATAGGTTTCGATGGTTCCGCCTAGGCTAGGTATATGCATACGTTTTGCTACAAATATATCAAACTACCAATGTAACCCCCCCCCCTTCACTGCGTTACAGCCATGACAGAATTCCGTTGACAATATAAACTCTAGATATGTCATGTCTTTTACACAGAGTATAGAAAGTCTTGTGGGGGGAAACATTTAATAACACCTCGGAAGTTATATGGCCGATTTGTATGTACATACGCAACTAAAACCCAACCACCGGATATCCACAACGGAAGTTTGCGCGCGGACAGGAACGGAAAAGTCTGGAATTCCTCGGAGTAGCGGAATATAAAGAACCACCAACCCACTAATTGGTAATCCAATACACCAATCTATAATTGGCCAATCCATCAAAACCCAGTTCCCCAAAAGATCCAGCAGACTTCAGAGCCTCCCTTCTTCTTCTCTACATACATTCAGCCGCAACTGCAATAACCTCCCACTTCCCATCATCAATCAATCAATCAGGAAACTACCCCACGGTCACACAAAACCGCCAAAAAAAAAAAAGAAAGCAACGAAAAAAACCGCCCCCTCCCTTCCCTTCGGGCCTCATTCAATGATGCGTAACTTCCCACTGTAACCCTCCATGCAATCGTACGAGATGGGCCAGTTGCCCTTCTAGATCACATTCCCCTCCCTTAGGATTGGCCGGCTGAAAGGGTGCCGAAAGAGAAGTGGTGGTGTTGGTGCGTATTCTTCTATATTGGTTATGGTATGCATATGTAGAAGGCATCTTACGCTCCTTAGGACCTGGGATTATGAAAGGACAAAGAGGGGATTTTACGAGGTGTGATTGGTAGGTGAGGTACGACACGAGGGAAGTCGTGATTCGAGATTCATTACAATGAAGAATATATACATATGTAACTACCTACCATTCCAATTCAAAAAAAAAAATCTCACGTGTCCACATTCCATTCCAAGCAAGCCTCCTCTTAAAAAAACCCTACTACAAACCCACATCTCTGACGTATGTATGTTTTTCTCCTCCTGTCAAACCCGATCCGACGACAAGCCAAACCCGACTATTCCCTAGCCTGTCAATTCACTCTACAACCTCGTGGTCCTTGCCTCACGATAAATCGCTCTAGTGCCATTTCCGCGAATGTCGGTGACCAGGGGGCGGAGAGGGGAGAGGGGAGGAAAGAGAAGGAGAGTCGAATGTAGACATGGAAGGAGGAGATCAAACTAGTCTATGTAACATGCCGATGGTTAGTTAGCTGCGTGGGTAGTTGGTTAGTTAGTCNCTAAATGAAGAGAGGTGTCACGGGCTTTCAAGTGGTTCGGTGTGACGGTGTGACGGCGTGAAGGCGTGATGAGGGGAGGCTCGGGGGTCGGACATTAAAGAGGGGAGAGTGGGGGTTATGAAGTTTCCATTGTATATTGTTGGAGTATGTCCGAGTTCCTTGGTATATCTAACTCTCGGAGCCGTGGATTCTTGATATGATGGGGATCTGGTACTGTGTCGTTGGATGTGGAGTGCATGAACTGCGTGGCATATGTATGTACATACATACATACATACAAGAGCATCCATGCATCCATCCCTTGGAACACATAGCAACGGACTAACTAACCAACTACCCACGCAGCTAACTAACACATCGGCATGTTACATAGACTAGCTTGATCTCCTCCTTCCATGTCTACATTCGACTCTCNACCGTCACACCGAACCACTTGAAAGCCCGTGACACCTCTCTTCATTTAGCCTAGGACAAACTGCCATCTGCATCCCACGACCGGGATTATTGAGAACCACGGGAGAGATCGGGACGTATGTAAGTCTTGAGAACATGTCTCTCTTTGATTCGTAGCTTCTCACGTCATAACCTCCCTCACATCTTTGGCTTCCTTTCCCCTCTTCTCTGTCCGTCTTGATATAACCCAAAGTACCAATAAACCCTACCATCCGGCCCTTGTACCGTGCCCCGCTCCAGATGCCATACCATACTATACATATCCCAAATCCAGTCTGTCCATCCNACATCCAACGACACAGTACCAGATCCCCATCATATCAAGAATCCACGGCTCCGAGAGTTAGATATACCAAGGAACTCGGACATACTCCAGCAATATACAATGGAAACTCCATAACCCCCACTCTCCCCTCTTTAATGTCCGACCCCCGAGCCTCCCCTCATCACGCCTTCGCGCCGTCACACCGTCACACCGAACCACTTGAAAGCCCGTGACACCTCTCTTCATTTAGCCTAGGACAAACTGCCATCTGCATCCCACGACCGGGATTATTGAGAACCACGGGAGAGATCGGGACGTATGTAAGTCTCGAGAACATGTCTCTATTTGATTCGTAGCTTCTCACGTCATAACCTCCCTCACATCTTTCGTCTTGCTGGGCTTTCTTTCCCCGCTTCTCTGGCCGTCTTGATATAACCCAAAGTACCAATAAACCCCACCATCCGGCCCTTCTACCGTGCCCCGCTCCAGATGCCATACCATATCATACGTATACCAAATCCAGTCTGTCCATCCCACGTAACCCCAATAAACTGTATGTACCTGCCACTCCAATACGTACATCTACTCTCCACCTCCAACACCACCGTATCATCACAACCACGAACCCATCAAGTGTAACAAGTCAACCCCTCCACATCCATCACCATCCCGGGATTTACCGAGTCCTGATATCTACCGATATTCACCCGTGGGGGTCACCTCACGATGTCAGGATGGCAAGTCCAATGTAATTCCGTAACAAGGCGAGTAAGGAAGGGATGAGGCTGGTTGATATTGGACGGGTTAAAGGGTTGAGATGGGGTTGTAATGATGGAGTAATTACGGGTCGGCATTTGTGCGGGGTTGTGTGACGTCGTTATGNGCCATACCATACTATACATATCCCAAATCCAGTCTGTCCATCCCACGTAACCCCAATAAACATATGTACATATATATGTACCTGCCACTCCAATACGTACATCTACTCTCCACCTCCAACACCACCGTACCCTCACAACCACGAATCCATCAAGTATAACAAGCCAACCCCTCCACATCCATCACTATCCCGGGATTTACCGAGTCCTGATATCTACCGATATTCACCCGTGGGGGTCAACTCACGATGTCAGGATGACAAGTCCAATGTATGTAATTCCCTAAGAAGACGAGGAAGGGATGAGGCTGGCTGATATTGGACGGGCTAAAGGGTTGAGATGGGGTTGTAGTGATGGGGTAATTACGGATCGGCATTTGTGCGGGGTTGTGTGACGTCGTTATGTATCTTTGGAATTGGTGTGACGATGATACGTTGACGAGCGGGAATCGTAGAAACTAGGGAATTATAGACGTTATTGTAGGGACGGTGTATTTTTTGTAACAAGAAAGTTGTTAAGGGAGATCAGAGTGTCTTACCGGGAGGCCCTTCACACCCTCGGACATGTCACTGCCCAGTGCCGGTGGGTGTCCGAGATAAGAACGGCTATTGTGAGATGATGAGGACATGAAGTGGTGGGATATGGATACGGATAGGATGTCAGATGTGTATTTCGAGGTACACAAGGAAGCTTCCAAGCTATAACCGATTTCCCATGTTACTAGGAAGGAGTGACATCATCCGCTCTTCCATCTTCCGGATCGTGACATGTCAATCAACATGAACCCCATCTCGACAATTCCAAGACACACAACAACATCCCGAATGTCTTTCTTCCCCATAAAACCTAACCGTCGTAACGATACTTCATACTGCCCAAGTAGACGTACAGAATATACCAACATATCTCTGACGCCCCAAACCCACAAGTTCCAAACTCGTGTACCACCAAGTCCACCTCACTGCCTCTGGCCCAACCAACCCAAAAATAAAAACAAAAACAAGATACCCATCAACTCCAAACAAATCCATTAGTCTCCAGAAACCCAGCCCTATTTATCGTCTCCCTTCTTTCCAAACCCGTCCCTTATCTCCCATTACCGCCCATGCAAACCCCGCCGATAACAAAAGAAACACCACCGCTTATCACCATCCATACAAAGTCCCGAGTACCGTCCCACCTACCCAATACGAATTGAAACCCGCAAATCACCAACACCCGAGACCACGAACTCGCTGATGCGTAGATTGGATATGTTCACCGTTATCTACTCATAAAGAATGTAGAACTTCCCTAATGACATATCGGATATCAACCTGTAACGCTACCGTATATCATACCACATACCATCTTATCAGGGACCGGTCCGTTCCCATCTCAGATATCCTCAGATACACTACACGCCTACTTACCCATCATATCCTCCAAAACCCAAGGCCCGTACCGAATCAACACCGTCAAACCGGATATCCACCACCCGGTCTCTCCGCATGTCCGCCCGACAANCAGTGCGCTATATCCACCAATCCACACTGTCCCACTAATACAATCACTCATATCAATGCACAGTGCATCATACATACCTCATCACTAGCTTGGCGTTTCACACCCGCTTCATACTCCCTTCACAAATGCCGCCAAAAAGCCTGATCTCCCCGACCCAGACCAGTCATTACCTTTCCGCTCTCCTTTTTGATGTCCTTCTGATCACCCGTCTGCCACATTCGTTTGGTCGGAACTTCACTGGCCATACTGGGGTTGGTCCACTTTCTGCCCATTCCCTTTTTTAAAGTATGCAAAGAATAGATGATTGTTCAGACTGATCGTCTGCAACATTGGCCCAGACTCTGGTTTAGACCATACTTTATTGTAGGGTTGGTATGTGACGATAGGGTTAGACAATGATGCTTGCGTCAACGGGTTTCATGGATGGCTTAGCCTACATCAAAAATGGAATGTTCTACAAGGCCGTTTTCGATGTCGCAGTTGTTTATGCGTTTATGCTATTTCCGTGTAAATTTGCCATTCTCGGAACCAAAGATCACAAATCCGTTCACCTGCCAAAAAGAAAATCCCCACCACACCATCAAAAATGGAGACACGGGGAATCGAACCCCGGACCTGATCCAAGTATCTCGGAAGATGCTAAGGATCCGTCATACCACTAGACCATGTCCCCTTTCATATTGCGACACCACCATACAACCACTGATATTCCGGCTTCCGATTCGCCAATAGAAAAAAAATCGATTTCTAAAGTCAATTATAGTTAGTCAATCAAACACGTCACAACATCACGCGCACCACATCATAAACACTCAACAAAAAGCATAAAACACAACACGCATACAAAAGAAAAGAAACAAACAAACAAAAAGCAAATGACACTCGTCGAATCATCAAACTCGTATTATCGCCACCAACTACACCGTTTTCTAGATCCCCATCCCGTACTATCCGTGACACCACGTATCCATCTCAAGAAACGCTGCCTGTTCCAGGGGATCAAGAGACGAACCGCACGCCACAAGAATTATGACAATATACTAAAAAGAATTCAGGCACAAACTCCAGCCGGATGACGTGAAAACCCAAGAACCGCAGAACAAAAAAAAAAGACAAAAAGAAACAAAGAAAAATGGACAAAAGGACGGGATCTAAGTGACAAACGATGTAGCCAGCTCGGAAAACTAGATTGGGTTGACACCCTGGCACCGTCGGTACACATATCGGTACCTCTCTGACAGGCCTCTGTATAGTAGTGTACACTGAATGGTTCTTTGCACATTCAGACTCCACCTCATCATATCACTGATCTTAAGCAACAGACGCGATAGGACGGCCCTCTAATCTTGACCGTTTATTCCAGCCCGAGCCAGAATACATATACATTTGGCGCCCAATTTCCCTCTGGGGACCCCGCAGCGTCTCCTCGGACGGTTCGGACTCGACGCACGAACGAGGACGCTTAGTTCCCGACTGGTAGAGGGAAGTCGCCGATGTATAATCAAACTGGGCAGGTGAACTGGTCAACATGCCAAATGATCTCTTGGGGGAAACTTCTTCTTTGCAAATACCCGGAACTGTATACACCTGGGAAAGAGGCAGAACAGTCGAGGTAACAGAGCTCGGCGAAGACCGCGAGTCATCCGATACCATAGACTGAGGCGTAGATCCATTGCTCAACAGCGATGGCTTTCTAGGCATAACGCTGTAGGGCGAAAGGGTGTAGGGGCATCTGTCAAGCACGCGACCGGCAGTAGGGAATGGCATGTTGTCCTGCATAGTGGACAAAGCATTCTGTCCTGAAAGTGGCAACTCGGAAAGACTGCCAGGCATGGTAGCCATACTAGGAACCATAGCATCAGCGGCTCTTCTCAACATCGGAAGTGTCAAGTGGCGCTTAAGAGCAGGAACCGAAGTCGTGGCAGCGGGAACGGGAAGAACCGGCGATCTGGCAGATCTGTACATGGGAGTAGATGGCGAAACACAAGGTGGGGGAATAGGCTCCTCGTATTTCATTGTCATGGGATCCAAGGACTGAATTCTTTGCTTCCAGATCTGTACTTGGCCCATAACATTACCGTGCATCAAGAAGTGAGCAGTAGAGGCAGACGGGGGAGGAGGGAACTTATGACCAAAAGTAGTCCATTCGTTGAACCGAGTTTCAGGAATGTGCAACTGCCAGTTAATCGCCTTCAGGAAGCAAATCTCATTGTTGTTGATTTCCGAAATGGGAAGACCAGACATCTTACTCCAAGCCTTGGCGGAATAGTTCCGGTCCTGCAGGTACTTGGAGGCCAGAATGAGCGCAACTAGGAACATGCGACGACCACAGCGGAGGGCTCCATTGGAAGAGGTAACTTCGTCATCGGATTTGGGAACGTGAGCCTTGATCAACAGCAAGTAGAACATGGCAACCTGAAGAGTCGAGTAAGAAGTACGCGAACGGCGTAGAGTCTCCTCAATAAAGGTACGAAGCGGCAACGGAGGCTTTGATGAGTGTTGGCAGGGGGTGACGGCAGACTTGGGCCAAACGGTTTCCACAATCAGGGTCGCGGATTCTGGGGTTATGTGTGAGCTAAACTGTGCTGCTCGGTACCAATCTGACATGCATAAGCACGTCAGATGTAGCGGCTAAATGTGAGAAAACTTACCAACAAGGCTATCGACAAAAAGCGCCTTGTCCGGCTGGCGAGCTGGAGTCGGAACTGTCTTGGAACGTTGAATCATAGCAATAGGACGGTTGCTGGTAGCATAACAGAAGGAACTTCCGGAAGGTTGGATCATAGGCGGCGGATGAAGATACTTGGGAGCATCTTCAAAATCGTGAGTGGTGGAGAAAGAAGAGTGTGTCGAAGGTGCGGTTGAGGCATCGGAAAAGGTGGATGAGCAACGACTGCTGGCGCTCGAAAGGCCACTGGGCGATACTACAGAGTATTGGGAAGCCATATTGCGCGAGTTTTAAGACGTAATAAGAGCGAAGAAAGGGAAGAAGAAAAAGCTTCAGTTCCCTCCAGTCGCTGTCAAAAGCAAGAGATCAGAATAAACAAATAACCGTAGTGTATGGTATATCAGAAAAGACCAAATTGGGGCTTTTCTTCTAATAGTGATACGAGGAAATGTTGATACCGAGTACGAGATGCAAGACAGAGACCGGAGGAATAACGTATGTTCTCGAAAATACCATTGCGTTTAGGAAGAGCAATGAGAAAGTCGAGTGTGTTGAGAAAGGTCGGGGCCGTTCTCTATATATTGTCGAGTGTTGTAGAAACTAGGACAAACTTGATAATATGTCCAGAGATTTCTACAGGCTGGCCACTTTTTCACAGGCCAAGAAAGAAATGTGATGTGTAAGGTTGAATATGCGAAGTAGGTAACCACCGACTGTACAAGGCTTCTTGACAGACAAATAAAACTGAAAAACAAAGTGTCTAATCAAAGAATGTATCTCTTCGACTGACTAGGTGGGGTAACCCGTAAACTCTGTGACTAAAAAGCAAGACTATAGACAGATGTAGAATGGTCGTGGAGGCGTGGCTTCCAAGACAGAAGAGAAAGTGAAGGCAGAAAATAGCTGTTTAAAAGCAAAGCATGGCCGAGATTGTAAAAGTAAAAGTCGCTAAGATAGAAAAACAAGAAACCGAAAAAGGAAACGCTGGAAGCAGAATTGCAATGGATTGGATGAATGAATGCTGAGAAACCGAGGGAAGAATATATCGAAAGAATCCGGAGGGTATCAAAGAAGAGTAATGTCGACGAAGAGTTGACTGAACCGAGAAGTTGTGAAAAATGGAAAACAGAAAGAAGACGCTGATAAAATTCGATAGTAAAGGGCGAATATACAAGGAAGGACAGACAATAAAAGTAAAAGAGTATACGTAACAAGAGACAACGAAGAGAAGATATAGAAGAAAGAGGGCTATTGGTCAGAGGAGTTGAGTCCTTGAAAGGGAAAGTGTGTATAAGAGAGGGAGGAAGGAGCGATGAGGCTGAGGAGAAGGCAGTGTGGGAATTTCTGGTGTATGAGAGTTTGGACGAGCCACGGAGATCACGATCGGTTACGATGTGAACAGGCTCAGTGAGACAAACAAGAAGGTCGATCGGGAAGTAAGAAACGTAGTGGTGGAGTGGAGTGGAGATGGTAGTGTATCGGATTTCAGAGCAATCTAAGTTGTATGTGTATGTTGTAAGTGCCAAAGAAAGAACAGGCGATCGTCAAGGAAAAGTGAAAAAAGAGGGTAGGTTCGCCTGGGTTTAAAATGAAAAGCCAAAGATGATGGAAAAACAGTGTGTCTAACTGGGGTGACCAATCAACAACACCACTACGAAATATAACTAAGCCCAGCGGAAACAGCGTTTTTTTCCATGTCAGTGTACTGAATGAGTATAATCACAGGGGTCACAGGATGACAAGGAAATCCGTTTAGGGGTGTCACGTCTGGCAGACCATCAGAGTACAGGGTGTGTATATAATTAGATTAATGCACCTTTTATAACGCCACTCCCATTATTAGTGGTAGTGAAGGACAGAAAGAGTATGGTGACAGGGAAGCTCTCCCTCGGTTTACCATACTCAAATGCCTAAAGTGAACCATGGCCAGTAAATCCGACGAAAGAATGACTCTTCCTAAGCAACGTTTTTCGCACTTACCAGTCATCAAATGGCGTGCGTGAAAGGCATCTTACAGTATCCAATAGCAGACCATTTCCCAAAGTAGTTCGGCGAAAGAAATCAAGCGCAACTATCTCTAATTCTCAGGCTTGATGACTGTAAACGTGAAGAAAAGGAAAAGGTCTCCGTAAAAACCTAGGTACATAGATCGCCACGATGCGAAATCGGGCCTCGTCATGACACAAGCAAGGCAACCCGGTGGCAAGGCTTGTTACCTTAACAAGCAAGTCTACAGCGGCGATGGCGGCGACATTGACTAAGCGAGGAATGAGTCTTTGAGGCTGGTGATTCACGATATACACTTTGATTCATTGTTTTTGAGGAAACCAGAAAGATGGAGGGCCTGAATCTTTCGTCATCTGAGCAAAGTGTAAACTGGCTGCTAGAAATGGTAATGTACATACGTATAGACGTAATGATGAATTAGAGAGGGGCCGCAGCCGACCTTGATGACCTACAACATACTACGGCCAATCAACTACCAATGATGTTTGCGAAGGCTGCGATAGCTGCGGAAATAGGCGGTGCAGGAAGAACGTTGTAGACCGAACCTGGGCGTTCCCGATGATGATACCAGTTCAGGATTCATCTATCAGCTCTGGTTGTATTCCAATAGAAGTCATCACTTTACAGAAAGGTAGATTTCCTAGTTGACTTCTACAATCTCAAATACATCTTGTACATACATATGTACATATTCAAACCTCCAATAAACCAAAATGACAATGACGAGACTACAAAATACAATCACACCCCTCAATGGATCGGACCCGAGCGTCCTCTCATCATGGCGTTTGCGCGGAATGTATGGAAATTGGTCCAGACAAAATCAAACATGTGCACTCAACAACTGTGACTGTACCGAAACGCCCTGTCCTGCCTTCGCCCAGTTACCTCAGAGGTCCTTGCTTTTTTTCCCGACGTCCATACATTCTGCTACCTACATACATACACAATTATATCTCAAGAAAACAACATATCCGGGGTCTACGAAGCCCCCTCTAAGCAAAGCCACGACTGTCTCAGACAAACGGCCAACATCATTACGTTGACGAAACAGTATGTTGTATACGCAACATACAGACATCAGACGGAACGGAAATGGTGGGTGGGTGAATTTGTTACTTTGGTAGTTTCAACCAAGGGGTTGAATTTAATTTGTGACGCGTTTACCTTCAGTCTGTCGGTCATGTTATTTTTTATCTACATACCCACTACCGAGAGTGAATTGAGAAATGAACAAAGGCCTTGAGAAAATGAGAATACTTCGTGAAGATCGCTGCAGGTAGGGCAACTGGTCACATTGACTAACATGCAGCTGTCGGCAGATGGCAACCTAGTAAAATGATGTTGCCATCACTACGTAGGCAGATCTCTAAGAAATTATCCAAGCATCATACAAAATGAGTCTAGAATTCAAAGCCATGACCCGTGCATGTATCATGCTATCCAAATCAGTACCACCGAAGCCCAAAAAATTCACGGCCGTTCACGTGTCATGTTGATGAATGCCTACAGTAAATTTGCATCGTCATTATCCAACTTTCTTTGAAGAAGGTGGTCTGCGTCGCCACTTCCGTCTACTGGTTACACCATTTTCAGCGCGTTAGGAAACACTAAAAGACCAGTCACAGCCTCACATGACCTTTTTTCCCGCCCTCCGCCCTCCGCCCTCCGCTAAAGCCGTTGAAGGGCCCCAAAAGCCGCTGAAAGATATAGGCGGCCAATCCGTCGGAGTGGCCCACGTAGGCCCTCAAACTTGGCGCGACTGTGGCCGCTTTTAGTGGACGAGGCTATATTTTTGGCCTGGGGAAGAGGGCTCCTGTGCTGCAGTTGGATTTGTTATAGTGTAGTGGCCTCCGACTTTACTACTATGGCTATGTAGGGGAAGAAAGTTTACACGGTGTTGGTGCCGCCCCTGGTGTGCGGAGGCAACTAATGTATATACTGGCATGGACCTGGTTTAAAAATGATCCCTCATGACGATGGTGCGAGAGACAATTGGTTAGTTTGATCTTAGGTCGTGTGAATAGCTGGTTTTGTGGGGTACAGTTTCCAAGTAGACATATCTAATGAATGACTCTTACTGAGTGAGATGCGGCATTTGGCTTTAGAATGACGGATGACGGGATTCATCGATCACGATAAGAGACGGACTTGTGCATTTTCAAGAGGAAGTTTCGTTACCATGCTGGGCGGTAACGATTGACCAAACGCCGCTGAGTCCTCCCTCTACTATCAAAGGTCTCGTAGTAATTAATCAAGTAGGCAATATGCCAATAATGGGCGTTTATCAGCCAATCTGACTTGAAAGTGGGGGAGGAAAATAATACCTCTGAATGCAAGGCGGATAAACAATCATGGCGCAAACGTCAATGTCTATCTCTGACTCCCGTGGTATCTCAAACGAAGGCGAAGTCGGAAGCACTTAGTCATTCACTCACTCGCCTTGTCTTGTCTTGTCATCACCATAGCTCGCGATTATCCAAGACAAGGCTGTCGGTGGCCGGCATGTCACGGCACGGGAAACAAAAGGGTTATGTATGGGGCTGATACAAGTTCTCCATCACCCACACATATTCCAAGCGACAGTTTTCCCTAATAGGAAGGTTGAATTGAAAACCTGTGGGTACACGAGAATAGAAAAGGGCCCTATACCGTGATGCATTAGGCTTTTTTTTCTTTGAGGGGAAAGTATGTATGTATGGAGCCACGTTCTCTGTGTAATACCAGAGAATTCAATACGATGTTGGGGAATATTTGGCGGCGTCAACGGTGAATCGAGCCTTGAAACACGTGGAATGTCAAATATACGAAGTGACGATGTAAAGTTGGTAAATACAGGCTACCTGCTTAACTGTATCCAACATACTGTGATCCCTTGCAATGAAAGTTAGGTCGTGCTTTCTTTGTTCGGAGTTTCCAGTCTAGACCGGTGCTGAATTCTAATTTTGACAACCAGCGATCGGTTCAATGTTGTTGCGTAACCAAGTAAGACAAAAAAAACGTGCACGGGGATATTGGTCATCCTTAGGGTTACAAAATAGATCGAATGATGGTGTGTAAGCAGATATTTTGTGGCGTTTAGGAATGTGCACGTTTTGCTGGCGATGGATGGTTATGGAGGACAGATCTAAGTGGAAGACGAAATGTTTCCGGAGCAGGTTTGTATGTTCATACATGCACATGTAGGAAACGAGAAATAAATTAGAGCCCAGCTCCGCAAATATATGGACAATAACCCCATTTTCGTATCGCGTCACAAGCGAGGACTTTTCCCCGCCGCTACATGTCCAGACTCCTCCTGTCCGCCATGTCCATCTCCATCTGACCCGGCCGGCAAAAATGGAACCCCTCTTTTCCTATTTATCCCAATGCAGCAGCACGAGAGAGGTTTCGTCCGACGGGGTTTATTCGCCCGAGAGGTCGGGTGAGGGTTAAGTAAGTATGTTGACATGTGGTCTGTAAAACAAAACCAGTGAATGTAACATTTTCATGGAAACAAAACTCGCCCCCCCGAAATAAATCCTACATCACTAATACCGTAGACAAAGAATCAAAAGAAAAGAAAAGAAACCTCAAAGTTTAAAGCTTCTAAAGAGTCAGTCACGCCCCGTGGGTAAATCGGTCATTATCCGGAAGGATTGGATACAGCATGACATTGGTGAGGGGTAATGTATAGTAGCACATGCACCTTGGTTTCTGGTGTGACATTTGGAGTAGAATGAACATGCCGGAATAGGTATCTTGGCCGCATTAATGGGCCTATATTCTTGTGTATGTATGGTGTATATGAATTCCATGGAAAGCGGAGAGGTCCGGAATGAACAGAGCGGGAGATTCTGACAAGGTANATCGGTCATTATCCGGAAGGATTGGATACAGCATGACATTGGTGAGGGGTAATGTATAGTAGCACATGCACCTTGGTTTCTGGTGTGACATTTGGAGTAGAATGAACATGCCGGAATAGGTATCTTGTCCGCATTAATGGGCCTATATTCTTGTGTATGTATGGTGTATATGACTTCCATGGAAAGCGGAGAGGCCCGGAATGAACAGAGCGGGAGATTCTGACAAGGTAGACTTCCATGTGTGACACTCCGCTGAAGACATCCACGGTGCTCTATACAATGTGCATTAGTTACACTGCAGCGGACCCTCCAAAGCAGTCATAGCCCAAAGTTGTTTCTCACCGGAGCCGAAGAAGGAGGGGGGGAAATCTATTCTGTATAGTATTTCTAGATAGGGAGGATGAGAGGGGAAACAGTAAGGGAATCACCTAACCAGAGANACACTCCGCTGAAGACATCCACGGTGCTCTATACAATGTGCATTAGTTACACTGCAGCGGACCCTCCAAAGCAGTCATAGCCCAAAGTTGTTTCTCACCGGAGCCGAAGAAGGAGGGGGGGAAATCTGTTCTGTATAGTATTTCTAGATAGGGAGGATGGGAGGGGAAACAGTAAGGGAATCACCTAACCAGAGAACATTGAGGCTAAACAACCAGGGTTTCTTTCTAGGTTTCGGGTGTCCCGTGATGGAGGGATGGGCGTGATAACATGATGTGTCAGCCACCGCGAAGGCGATACGAGCGGGGGCAAATGGCGAGGTACATTGCTGAATACGTGAGTGGACATCGGAGAAGGAGGTAAGGGGATAAGGAAAGAACTTGGTGGTCATTCAGCTAGGATTTTGGTGATCATTGTCCATGTCCCAAAGAAGTGTTGGAACTGAAGTATTTCAGCCTGTTATATCAAAGTGTCGAGTGGGGTCGCTTTGATGGCCCTCAGTTTACTATGTATGTACACCAAAGAACCGGGCGGTGACAAGGCATATTAGCTTCACATTCTTATTTTCTCTCAAACCTGTCAAAATTTCAACATCACATCGCGGGGTCCATGATACACCATAACCCTCATAGTTGTAGCGTGCATCGCGGAAAATCATACATATGTACATACGTAGATGGTTAACAAATTGGGCAACAGCAACGAGGTGTGATTGACCAAGTGCGTGCGTATTACATTTCCGATAATTTTCTTACATGTCCAATGATACTGCGGGCTCCTCGTTGGTCAAAACTGGTCACTCGAAAAAGGCCGCCATCTGTCAGAAAAATCTACATACATACATACAACATCTGAATAATGGCAGTGCTTCGCCACCTTATCTAATTAATCCTAAAACAGATTTCCAACTAGTTTGTGTATATTAGTAGAACAAACTCGTGAGTCAATTACTTTTGGTCTGTTGGAAACAAGTGCATGTATCTTTTGTTTTATCTTCAAAAGCCCGATCAATATGAAATATCCATGTTTCTAGAAATGTATTGGTGAATATCGCCACTAGACCAACGTAACTAGAAAAGTCCATGGAATAATAAGCCGGCTAGTTAATTGGTGTATCGTATGCAGGTATGTATAAAGGGAAGTCCGAGATGGTAGGGTACTTCATTAGATTCCTTAGTAAGCCCTGAAAAATCAAAAGAAACACAGTTCACCCGACTCCCAAGCTTCCTATTCCTTTGACACATTACTTGATCCCCTTGGGTCAAAAGAAACCCTAGCCCAGACAAGAACGCCATGGACAGAAATGGTCACCGGCAACATCGAATGACGTCGATTATGCACGATTCAAGCCTTATTTTCCGCCCGTCGCCCGCACATGTAGCCATCCCAGAACAATGTTTTCCCTAGGTCGTCTATGTACATATGTACATATGTATGTCCACAATCCCCAAGGCGATTTTCTTGCCAAAGTTTAACGCGCGGTGCTGAAGGATGACTTGACTGATTGGTCGGGAGTCACATGATGAGAGTTACTGGGGGCGGAGAGGACATGACATGGTCAGAGTGGATAGGAAGGAGGAAGATATGTAAGAGCGGACTTGCCTTGCTGCGGGTGGGTGAGTCTATGACGATTGAGGTCATTGGGTATGGACAAACATAGATGAGTCTATAATCTGGAGAATCAATGCGTTTTCCGTAGAAAGTGGGGTTATCCTTATTCGGTCGCCTTGAATAAGAGGGGTTTCTTGGTCGCTTACCGAAGATGGAGTGACAGACCAGATTAGACGAACACATGACGATAGTTTCCGAGGCTGACTACAACCGAAGCATGTCTTGAGTTTCTAGACTCCGCAGTTTTCTTCATTCTGCCTTGATTTGATATTCCCCGTCCATGGCAGGGTTTCAACTGACCGACTGTCAAGAAAGACNCGCTTACCGAAGATGGAGTGACAGACCAGATTAGACGAACACATGACGATAGTTTCCGAGGCTGACTACAACCGAAGCATGTCTTGAGTTTCTAGACTCCGCAGTTTTCTTCATTCTGCCTTGATTTTGATATTCCCCGTCCACGGCAGGGTTTCAACTGACCGACTGTCAAGAAAGACGTCATAAAGATGCTCACCGCCATTCCATCACCGGACCATGCTTGCTTGCTTTCAACCTAATCGACATATGTATGTACATACATATGTACATGCTCACATAGAAATACAATCTATCCAACCTCCCCCGTAGCATTATTGCCCTATCACCATCCCAATCCAATCCATCAGGCATCTCCACCGCCAAATCCAACCTAACACTCCGTTGAGAAATCCCCACAAAACCTAAGTATGTAGGTACACATATGTACATCCATATCTAGATATCTCAAAAAACCATTGAATCCCAAAGAAAGCCATAACCCATTCCCAAATGAGGCCCCATCATCCAGACCAGTCCATTCAAGGAAATCCGCCTCACCCAAGTATAATGTAACAACCAAAATCCGAGAACCTACCGCCACGTCGATCCTCCCCTGCCTCTAAAAAAACCACAAAACCATCATCCGTCACCAAGTAAAAACAGACATCATGCACGCGCGCCCCATCTCCCATGTCAGCACGCCAGCCTTATAACGGCCACACCGACCCTTCACGTTCACGTTCATGTAGGAATATGTACATATGTGCATACATCCATCCAAGAACAAGACGTGTAGCCACCTAATTACCCAAAAGAACCTGCATCTGTTCCGCCGTCGTGAATAAGCCGTACCTCAATAACCTATACGCCGCATTCCATTCATACACTGCCGCCATATCGTAAATAATCCAAGCGCCCGGTTACGCTACACGGCCACCAACAAGGCAGCCACACCCCCAAAATAGACTAACCAANACGCGCGCCCCATCTCCCATGTCAGCACGCCAGCCTTATAACGGCCACACCGACCCTTCACGTTCACGTTCATGTAGGAATATGTACATATGTGCATACATCCATCCAAGAACAAGACGTGTAGCCACCTAACTACCTCAAAGAACCTGCATCTGTTCCGCCGTCATGAATAAGCCGTACCTAAATAACCTATACGCCGCATTTCATTCATACACTGCCGCCATATCGTAAATAATCCAAGCGCCCGGTTACGCTACATGGCCACCAACAAGGCAGCCACACCCCTAAAATAGACTAACCAACGATACATCACAAACCCTAGTCATCAACCCGGTTACACGACCGACCCTCAGAACCTTCCTCTCCCATGACCACCACCATCATGAATCATAATAAGCAGACACCTAAAAAAACTCGGATGAATCCACCCGTCCATGAAATCCATCTAAACGTGTAAATAGCGTGAAGTCGTACCTACATCCTCCAGGGTATGAAACAGGGGACCAACCATTTCGGATCCCGGATAGTCTAGGCAGCAGTATCTGGAAGTCATATACAAGATCATGGTAGAACACATACAACATACATGTCAAACATCAAAGAACCCAACCACAGACCACATACATACGAGACGAACCGAACCCATCTTCTCTATTTCCACTATTCGAAGAGTCACCGCCTAACCAAGTCATCACCGAAACACAGCCCAGCCTATGTATGTATATCGCCACCACCAATACTCAATACTCGCCCTCCTCCTTGGCCTCCCGTGAAAAAAGAAGAAAAAAAGACCTCACTCCACTCAATAAGTCAT
>JSUI01006495.1:26738-53195 GCA_000833645.1 Huntiella omanensis | reverse complement strand
TCTTGACACACACCGACCAACAAAGCTCACACACCACACTATCTTCAAAGTCTGTTAATTAATCATACGCTTTGTATTATACCTTCTGCCTAGCGTCATTGCCCCCTTGTGGACCGGGGCCTTAAACTTAAAGATAACATAACCTCGAAAAGAAAAAAAACAAATCAACACGTAACCAAAAGTGAACCAAGTCTAAAGAACAACCCTAACAACACTCACTCTACCAAGTCACGCCCTTTACGAAGCCATGTAGGTGCTCGAGTCGACACCATCAGCCGGGTACTCGGGCAGAGCAACCTCGAAGCGCTTCTCAATCTGCTTGAGAACCTCACGGTCTTCATCAGAGCTGACAAACGAGATGGCCAGACCCTTGGTACCGAAACGACCAGCACGACCGACACGGTGGAGGTAAGAATCAGCGTCAGCAGGCAGATCGTAGTTGATAGCCAAGTTGATACGCTCGATATCGATACCACGACCAAAGACATCGGTGGCAACGCAAATACGCTTGTTGAAGTCCTTGAACTCCTTGTAACGGCGGATACTATGTACAAAGTTAGTAACAAATCACTACATACGCAGATAGAATTCACTACATACCGCTCCTCCTGGCCGATACCAGAGTGCACAGCGATCGAGGGGAAACCACACTCTCTCAAAAGCTTGTCAAGCTGAGTGCAACGGGCAGTGCTCTTGACGAAGATAATGACCTGGTTGAACTGAAGCTTATCGAGAAGCTCGTTGAGCTTACGGTTCTTCTCGCGCTCCTGCAGAGGCAAGTAGTACTGCTGCAGACCATGGAGAGTGAGCTTGGTGTCTTCGTCGACGTAGTGCTCGGTAGGGTTCTGCATGAACTTGCGGCAGATGGGCTTGACCTCATCGGAAAGAGTGGCCGAGAACATCATAACCTGCTTCTGCTGGGGAGTAGCACGGAAGATCTCCTGCACGTCACGGCGCATGTCTATCGTCTTGGTTAGTATCATATATACCGAAAAGCCAATCAATCAACTACTTACCAATCTGATCAAGCATCTTGTCGCACTCATCGAGAACGAACATGCGAACACTGCCAAGGCGGAGAGCCTTGTCACGGACGAGAGCGTTAAGACGACCAGGAGTACCAACAATGATGTGGGGGCAAGTGTCCTTGTTCTTGATGAGTTCAACATCCTTGGCCATGGGAACACCACCGTAGAAGACACCAGTACGGATGTCGGGGAGGTACTTGGAGAAACGGTTGTACTCGTTTCTAATCTGGAAAGCCAGCTCACGGGTGTGGCACATGACGAGAACCGAAACCTCACCGGCAACGGGCTCCAGACGCTGGAGGGTAGCGAGGGTGAAGACAGCAGTCTTACCAAGACCAGACTTGGCCTGGCAGATAATGTCACCACCAAGCAGGGCCTGGGGAATGCAAGTCTGCTGAACTGTACGTGGGAAAGAGGACGATGTTAGAGTAAATTTACCAAAAGTTGATCGAGAGTGAAAATGAAAGAAATTGAATCAAGAGAATATCGAAGACCGAGAAAGAGAACAAAAAGATCGCGGGAAACCCCACAAAGAAGACGAAAGACAGCCATGCCACTTGCTAACGCATTTCCAGCGCCAGCAATGACAATTGGTATATATCAACCCCCGACGTACATGCCCGCCAACCATGGTGATGTAACAGACTGACGAGACCATTGTCCCAAGTCGCACAAGTCACTCACAGTTGACCATCAATGGAATAGGTGAAACACCCTGCAGGCCCGCCATTTCAGGACAGCCCCACAGTATCACAAATCCCACGACAACGACATGACGCCAATTCCAGCAAACCAAACACCACATTGGACCTATAGTGTTTACAACCCGCAGGTGGACACTTCTAGATCACCAACATGGGCTCGAAAACTGCCCATGACGTGTTTCCACACCAAGTGACAGCCCGGGAATGCAATTCGGAGCAGCAACCGGCAAAAGTCACGTCCGTTCTTGCAAGCCTCGCGTGGAGGCAAAAAAGGTCACGAGCTTACCCTTTTCAGAGTAAGCACGAATTGAGTAGTCCACAACGTGAGACTGAGCACACAATGGCAGAAATCAATATAAATGCGTAGACCAAGTGAATGGGACGCAAAACCGCAATTGGCAACAGCATCCACAGGAAAGACACTGTGCCAACCTGGCTAGTCACCGACGACACCGAGAGTGTGCCACCAGCTCCAAGCCAGTTCGCGTATGAATTGGAAAGCGATTGAATCGCAGGAGGGATACCGATCGTCCTTCAGACGTGTCTTTCTTTGTAATTCTTCTGTCTCCGTCGATATCTGATGACGGGGTGATGGTGTTGCGGAAAATATGATGCCATGTGTAGATTAAGTGAATAACTGACCCTCCGAAGGATGTTCGAAACCACAATCGCTGATGGCACGCAGAAGCTCAGACTTCAGGAAGAAGTCACGGAAACCGGTCGAGTGGATACCGACGTATGAGCCCTTCTTGTCGACGGGCTCGGCACCAGCGGTCTCCTTCTTAGCCTCGACGGAGGTGGTCTCCTTCTGGGCGACGACCTCGTCGTCAGAGTAGTCGATGAGATCTTCCTCGGCGGACATTGTGAGTATCTGAAGCTGTTGATAAAAAGAGATGTAAACACGCAAGATGAGGAAGGGGAAAGCTTGACAAAAAAGTAACCCAAAGCCTCGCCCTGCCTTCAATTGGAGCATGGACCCTCGTGCCAGTCACACAGGTGCCTTTTAGTGCTGATGGCCCTGTATCGTAGAAGTTACAGTGGGCAATATGGTGGGGCTGGAGCTTGCTCAGGCCATGCAAGGCTGTATGAATATGACTGCCTTTCTTGGTGGAAGGCAACAGAAGGACCAGCGTGACAACACGCGACTTGCCTGACCAATCAAAGCGCATTGTTGAGCAGGGGTATTGCGGGTAATATGCGGGAGATTTCATCATTCGTGACCACTTACTAACGTTCACCGAGACTCACCGGGAAAGTTCTCAATATGAGGGTCACCGATGTGTTGTGAGATGCTGACTTGTAAGGTATTGAAAAGCCATCAAACAATTGATAATTATGAATCATTTAAGTTGCCTTGAGTCTCATACATCCCAATTTAGTTAGATCAACCAACTTCAATCTCCCTTCTAAAGTTCGACATCCTATCATACAGTCTACAATGTCCAGCGGAAAGAAGCCCAAGCAAAATGGAAAGCAGAATGCAAAACAGTCCATTCCAAACAAGCACGCTTATCAAAGGATAAATTACCTTTATCAAGCCTCACATATTCTACTCTCACAGCGTCTTCATCTTGATGCGCCACCGCCTCCACCACCGAATCCCATGGCCATCGCTTTCCTCGCCAATTCCACCCCCGCCCCATCAACTACACTCGCCGCCAGCACTCTCAATTCCACATCTCGTGCTCTAAACGCCACTCTACGTACCATATCCCAACGCATGCAGATCCGGTTGAACCCCGAAATCAAGCACACTCTCTGCCGCAACTGCAACTCCCTACTCACCACGGGTACCGACACATGCACAACCGGCTTAGCACAGAAGGACACTGTGCTCGAAGTCACATGCAAATCATGTGAGAGAGTCAAGCGGTTCCCATTGACAGGCAAGAATACCGCGGAGGAAAGAAAAGCTGAGGCGGCAACATTCTCAGATCGAAAGAAAAAGCAAAAGGCGCGGCTGAGAAGACGGAAAACGAGAATCAAGGCGCAGGTACTAGAGGCAAAGAAAAGCATATCTGCCAAGGCTATATGAAAGGCTTGGGTGTATGTAACGAAGAAACTGGGTTTCCATAAGATTAATGAATTAAAGGACAATGCAATAAATAAAAACGTGACATCACAACATACCCATTTCTCATTCCCGCTCACCCTGCATCGTGACTTCTCCCAAGACCTTACTCGCCGACATGAACAACGCCGCATGCCATGCTCCCAATTTACTCATGGCGTCAGCCTGAACACTTGTCGTCCTCAATAAATCCTCCGTGTCCGCCAAGTTCTGTGACAGTTGCATCAACTGGCTATGCAAAACGTCCTGATACAATCAACCATTAGCATGTGGCTACAAACACTAAGCAACCAGGAGTAGACATACCAAAGACCTTTGCTTTGCTGCGCCAGCACCTGGCATTATAGAGGGGCGTGCTCGTGAAGACATGATCAACTCTTTGAGTATTTGTTATTTGGTATGTCGTTGTTGTGAATGTCAAGTTACACCAGCTCTACGCGTTCGTAACAAGACGATAACATGACACTAGACCCTAATATGTGTGGTATAACCCTACCATTGACCGGAACATGGATCGGATTTGAGATCATTGAACGTTGGCAACACAGAGTGGTGGGGTTTCCTGATATTTAGACCCAAAAATATTGAACTATAAAAAACCAATTTTTTTTGCCGAATTCAAACCTCTGAGAGTTCTCTCAAGACCGTGAGAATGAAAATCTCCATACACGGACTCTATTCCCCCTTCTGCTGTTGTTACACAACCAAGAGTCAGGGTCACAAACCCTAGCGGGGTACATCCGCCCCACTTAAAATCCTTCCGGCCGGACCGGTGGGGTGCGGTGATAAATTTTCCTAACGCTATACTTATAACAAGAAACAAATCCCGCCCGGTTAGCTCAATCGGTAGAGCGTGAGACTCTTAATCTCAAGGCTGCGGGTTCGACCCCCGCATTGGGCTCAATTCCCGATGCTCCAGTTCAACTGGTAATTCGAACCTTGATCATGGGATCACTTTTTTTGCTACTTTTGTAGATTTTCCACTTTTTGGTGGATAGGCAGAGAGAGGGGGGGTCAAGGTTCGAATTACCAGTTGAACTGGAGCATCGGGAATTGAGCCCAATGCGGGGGACGATACCGCAGCCTTGAGATTAAGAGACTCACCCACTACCGATGAGCTTTTTGATGGTGATGTCTAGGTGTGTATGTATCTCCTGGTTGAACCGTATTGTGCCACTTCGTTGCCCAAGTTATCCATAACGCAGACTGTGGCGGCCACATTGGGCTGTTTGTATAGTTTAAGAAAGGCGCTTTGGTCGATACAGTCATATTGATAACCATGGGTGATTCAGAATTGATTTAGTCAATGACGTCATGAAAGACCTGATTTGCTTGGAACTATACGGCATAGTGTAGTACAATACCACTGAATTGCCGAGAGATGAACCATTTCATTGAGTTGGACTGAAAGGAATGATCACGACGAGACATGTAAGTTTACCGTGCCACGTTATTATTCTGCTGTATTGAGATTATAATGGTAGTCTCTCAATAGGCAGAAGCCTCCACGAGAGCAAAGAATAAACAATATAGTAACACTCACCCCAGCTTACTCGACATATTTGCACTTTGATGGTTAAGCCGGCTCATTCATGCCTATGTTTTTATCTATTCATGTGATCTGGTCAGATGTGGAGTGTAATTGGCCGGTAATACTGGCCTGTAAGATCGACTGTTTGTCAGATAGGGCGTGTATAGACAAAGCCCGCTGAAGGAGGATTGGACACAGTGTTGGATATTTGTCAGATTGACCGTAAGCTGACAGAAACGATGTACATGATATTGTCAGTTCACGCCAGTCAGATGCATGTATGCTTACATCCGTATGTAAGCATATGAAATGCACAAACTAGATACAAGCACCAACCAAATCTGCGACTACAGACACGTGCTGCTTTCCACTTGAGTCAGGAGGAGTCTTGGTTGTACAAAGTCACGTTACTATGGATCAACTACTAAACTGAACAAGACATTCACGACAGAGCAATTCACAGAACAGAAAGTGGTTGATATAATTATACAATTATTATTGTTGTAATGTTACAAAATGCGGCCGTTACCAAAGCCCCCATGAGCAAACCTTCGTATATATATTCACCTCATTATTCGTCAGTCACTCCAATACCTTACTCAATGTAAGTGAGCGAAGTCTCCAGCTTCCAGAGCTCACCGCTAACGAAAGCAGAAGCAGTGTCGTTATCAGCGTAAACAAGCTCAATACCCTCAACGTGACCCGAAGTGGGGTAGACACGGGAGGTAACAGCAGTTCTGCCGTTGGCAAACACCTCAATGATAGAGCGATCGTAGAAGATGTCGAGCTCAAGAGACTCCCAGGTGTTGTCGGTGAATTGGAACAGAGTGTGAGGAGCAATCTCATCAACAGTGCGGATATCGGGCCACCAGGTAGAGTTGGAGCGATCGACGGTGATCTGCTCATCAGCAGCAGAGAACTTGATCAGAGTAGTCTCGTCGTTGCCGTGGAGAAGACGGACACCGACGGGGCTGGAAGTGGGACCAACGGTGGCGCTAACCTTGAGCTCGAAGGACTCGTGGGGGCTGCACAGAGTAGTCTTCTTGCGAAGACCGCCAGCCTTAGACTGCTTGATGGTGGTGTGCTTGCGGCGCATACCCTCAATACGGGCATCAGCAATACCAGCGTAACCAGTAGCTCTGGTGGTGCCATCGGCAGCAGCGACGAGCTCAACAGAGGCAATGTCAGAAAGCTCAGACTGGAGAGCGCCCTTGACGTTGTCAACAGTCCAGATGTACTGGGTACGGGGCAGAGAAAGCGAACCAGCCCAGAACTGAGCCTCAAGGAAGCGAGTAGGAAGATCGTCCTCAGCAACCCAACCCCAAACAACGTGGGAGGAGGTGACGGGATCCCAGAAACCGTTGGCAGCGTAGATGTCACCGTAATCGAGACGACCACCGTGCTGGTAGCTCATCTGGACAGAGCCGTTCTGGGTAGTCCAAGGACCCTGGAACCAGGTTTGGCCCTTGTCAGAGCGGAAAGAGCCCTGCTCAGCGGCAACAGCATCGGTAACGTTCTTGCCCTCGCAACCGCAAAGAATGTAGTCGCGGGTGACAGTGCCGTCGTTGGAAGAGATAGTGGCGAAGTTGCAAACCTCAAAGTTGGCTCCGTAGCCACCGATCCACTTGGGAGAGGGGTCGTACTGCATCTCGATGTCGACGAGAGGACCGACGTAGCGCCAGTTCTGAAGAGCAGTGGCGTCAACCTCGTACAGCCATGTGGTGGGAGTGGTGTCGCGGATACCGCCAGAGACGATGGCGTACAAGTAGTTGCCAGTGACGTTGTTGTGAAGCTTGGCCTCGACAGAGGGCCACTCGGCGATGTAGGGATCACGCCAGCCGACAATGTCGACATCGGTGGGACCGTCCTCAACAATGACGTTGCCCTCGTAGCGAGTCCATGTGACACCGGAGTCTTCAGAGAAAGCAAGAGCGACAGATTCAGAGCCGCGAGTGTAGTTGCTCTTCCAGGAGATAGGGAGAGCGTCGACGGCAGTGTAGGCGGTGGTGATGGTACCGTTGACCTCACCGTTGATGTTACCATCAAAGGCACCACCAGTGAAGACACCGAGGTAGTCGTAGGAAGCAGAGGGCTCGATGGAGGTCTTGCGAGAGATCTTCCAGTTGATCAGATCATCGGAAACGGCAGCACCCCAGGAGATGTTGTTCCAGGCGACACCATCAGGAGTCCACTGCATACCAACGTGGTACTTCTTGTTGGCAGTGTCGTAACCGGGAGCGCATGGGTCGTTCATCCAACCCTGAGGGGGCTGAACGTGGACATTAGGGCGCCAGTTAAGGCACTCGGCGGTGGCGGTACCGTTAGCCTTCGCAATGTCGAGACAGGTTGTGTTGGTGCGGGCGTAGAGAGCCGAGGGGGTGGCAGCGGCCGAAACGACGGCGGCCATGGACAGAGCCTTGGCGGCAGAAGATTGGAAAACCATGATTAAGTGTGAAGTAATAGAGTAAGAGTAAGAATAAATTAAAAAATGAATAGATGCTATAGGGATGCCCAAGAAGGTAGCTACTACTGTGGAGAGAAGTAGACCGGTGATGAAAGGGATGAGGAGGGAAAGGAGAGACAAACGGGATGGAAGACGGGTAACGGACGGACTACTTATAGTCTTGGACTTGTGAGGAGCGGGAGTGGCATCGCAGACAGTAGCATCATAGCCCGAGCACCTAGTAGTCTTCTGAGAATGTGGGGTTGGCATAGGGGCCGGGGGTAGACTTGGCGTGGATGGCTGGCCATCCTGGAGCAGGGCGTTAGCAACAAGAGGCTCGGGGCATGCGCCGGGGGCGACAATGTCAGCCGATAGAGACGTAGACTCTAGCGGGGAAACGCTAGCGACAGAGCTAGACTCGTTTCGTGTGTCTGGTGCCATGATAACCCGTCTTGTCCGTTGTTGTAGCGCATTTGTAGGATCACGTGAGTGAGTGAGACAAAAATATGTGCAAAAAATGTTAGTTTGTGGCGGGGTGAGCTAGTCACTAAATCGGGTGGGTATTGGATTCTGGAGAATGTTTACAAAACTAGGGCACAGCAAGAAAGCCAAAGCTTCTGGAATGATTCGACATCAAGCTACTGCTTGATGTTTCTGTCAGTGTGTCCATACTTACTAGGGTCAATATCAGCTTCAAAGCCAGCTATCCGAACACAAAACACGAGCCCAAAGCATCATCGCAACGTGGTTATTGTTGACCTGTATAGTAGAGGGGAACTGAACGGGTGTGCCCTCAGGGTGCATCATTTGGCTATAGGGCAAGTCGAGCTTGCCAAGTGAAGCCAAGGATGGCGTCGTGGAGACTCCATGTTTCCCCATTTTGGGATCCTGGCCGGCATCCTAGGCCTCCATGTCGGCCCCATCATTTTCCGGGGTTAGCGGATGCGGAGAAGCAAACAAGTTTTTGGACTTTGTTAGTGTAGTTGAAAAAAAAAGAACCAATTACCTGATTAAGCGACTTAGAAGGAGAGACACTGGCGATAATCATTGGCCGTTAACATGTGTGTCTTAAAACCACGGGCTAGAACGGAAGGGCAAAGCCGAGGAATATTTCGCAGAAAACGAATGACCTTTCTTTTCCGCCTCATAACCCTCAAGTCCCCCGGAGTTAGAGAATTCGATAGAACAAACTATTCCCACAAATTAGCCCCAGTAAACTTTGAACGACACAGAACAAAGCCTAATCTGGCCGGCATCAATTTGTGGGGGAGAAAAAAAAACAACCTAGCCCAGTGTTCTCCCAATCTGGAAATGCCACCGAAGAAACTAGGGGAGACTACCGAATCTGAGGACATTGTCACGACGGTCACATGAACAAAAACATTAGATTGATAGATAATCCCAGCCCGAGTCTAAACCAGCTAGCAAGATGGAGACAGAGGCTGAACGGACTGTCCGAAAACCATGGTAGCGTGGATATACAATGAGGCTAACACGTGGGTTGGTGTTGAATCGGGGTAGATGTCGTTGGGCTCCCGAGGGTCTCCGCTTCCATGGCAGAGCCTCGGTGATCAAATGCACGCAAGACTAATAGCTGCAGCCAAGATCTTGGGCTCCCGGTACTAGAAGGTCAAAGAAGTAGTGTGTCTCCACATGCATTAGAATCCACATTCCGGCATAGTCTGTTCTCTGCCGCGATTTGCCCATGTTTACAAGTTTTATTCGCACAAACACTGCGCCGTGTCATTGTCGTCATGATGTTGACATTGTCGGTGCTTCGGCGGGACTTGGGCTCTACACTTGATAGTACCCGTTATTTCACGGCAGCGAGTGCAATAATGGAACTGGGCCCATTACCGCCTGACATACCCGAAAAATCCGCCGCTGTGACGCTATATAATGCAAGGTGGTACTGTATCCCCTATCCCCGCAAAAAGCTCTCCAACTGCCATTCCTCAACAACAGGTCTCCAAACCCAACGACGACAATATCGACGCCAGGGCCCAGAAACATATCTCTCAGAGAAGACAAGAGAAGACAAGAGACAAGAACGGTCTTGTGCCCCTGACACTCGTACACCGACCCAGCGGCCGCCAAGACACTTCAGAAGAGCCTCAACCTGGGGAAATAGGCGGGGCTGGAGGGAGGACCAAGTGATTATTGGAAGCCATAAACAATGTCATGCCAAAGACATATGTCATAACGTGGCAATTATCCACTCGTCATGTCATTAATCCACTCATCCGTGGCTAAGCCGTCCCCACAACGATAGCTATGCACTTAATCTAGGTGAAGAACGGCATCCTGTCATACGGTCCTATTTGGAACAAGACCCGTCATCATTGTCACTCGCCACTGTAACAAGCCTCATGTGACTTGGCATCATGACATCAGTCACATACGCTTATAGTTTCCAGATCAAGTCACAGAAAAGACAACATACATACATACATACGTCAGCGATGGAGAAGTTGACTAGAGTGATGCACCCGGCTCTCCGCCAAGAGCTCCAAGGAAACCCAAGAAAAACTTTCCAACTAGGGAACTACCAATGACGAGGCATAAGCTAAGAAATATCGCGAAATTGCTAGTTTGGCGGGGTGGCTGTTTACGGACATGACTTGCGAGAATCCCCGGAGAATACTTTTGGAGTATTCTGGAGACTTGGGAAGGATGGGAAAATGCGGAGAAGTTGCCGTGTTGAATAGTTTCTATGTTACCCAATGACGTCTTGATTGGTAAAAACGGCAGATCTTTGATACCCTATCAATTTATCAATCTATCAATCTGTCACTACAAAACCCCGATCTGCATACAAAGCCATCATCCTGTAAGATTCCAACAAACTCTTACACACAAAGCGTTTCTAGCCCCATCCCGTAGAGCCTCTTGTCAAGATATTCCGCAACTAAAGGCAAGAGAAGCTCCCCACATCGACGATACTCCACTATCCCCAGCACGACCTAACCTCTCTGCCCCGCAATGAACCCCGCCAGGCCCCAGCTTTCTCCCTCGTGACCTCCAACTTTTATTACCTGACAAGACCAGCCAGCTGGGATGACGATCCCACATTTGACATTGCAAGGAACCTTGATTCCCCGGGTTACCGTAGAATGTTATGGGTTCCCCGGATCTGGGGGGACTACGACTAACATGGAGAGAGAACTGAGCTACAGATTTTTTTTCTTTAAGGCACTAGAAGGTGGGCTGGGGAAAAGCAAATTCTTCATGTGATGGGCCACCGGTTGTTGGAGCCAAGTGAACTTGATTGAGAAACATGTTTCGAGGAAAGCTTTATAGACAGGAAACGGGTAATATTAACCTCACATATCCAAGCACCGACCACGCCACAATTTGTACATATGTACATACTTACTCCAACTCCAAGCAAGCAACATGAAGGGAATCATGTCTACCAAATTTCACCAAATCAATGCTAAATACCTCACCGTCATACCACCGCCAACTTGCATATGCACATCCCCGGCATACTTCCGCCCGATAGAACACCGTCATCGGCGCCATTAGCAATGGAACCCAAGCCAAGTCCAACACACAGCCCGCTTAAACCAAAAGAATCCACTCTAGCTAAACATGCGAATACCCACTTACCCACATGCTCGTATATCCACCGGCATGCGCCATCTCACCACTCTACAGCAGAGCCTCATGTCTCCCCACAGACTTGATTTGATGGCTTTGTAATCTCTCCTTTCTATGTATGTGCCCCATAGCACAGGCAATCGATATTCCCTCTATTGGAACGGTTCTCCAAGAGTTCCCCAAGAGTTGGGCTTCGATCGGGATGTCCGAGGAATATCAGATGGATGTTGGGTTGTCAAGGCTCGGACATTCTCGTGGTTGTTTTATTTAACGTTTACTAAGTATCGGATGATGGCTCCGGGGAGAGTGACTTGTAACCCTATGATTGGTATAGACTGTTACTGGTTGTTTAGAATGTTCTTCGCGTTGTTAGACGAGCCCCTTT
This sequence comes from Huntiella omanensis, assembly GCA_000833645.1. Taxonomy (NCBI): domain Eukaryota; kingdom Fungi; phylum Ascomycota; class Sordariomycetes; order Microascales; family Ceratocystidaceae; genus Huntiella; species Huntiella omanensis. The sequence goes on along the minus strand of JSUI01006495.1, from coordinate 41,430 downwards.
GATCGGCATATGTTGTATGTATGTATGTACATATGTACATACAATGTAGAGATCCACCCATGGATATAGTCAAACTCTATTACGTACTTTGATCTCAGAGGCTTTTGGCAAAGTATCAGCTCACCTTTGGAATGCAGTTGGTATACCCATAACATAAGTCACTCCAGATTATGAATACCGGATCTACGTTGTCCAAAAGCTAGCCGGCCAGCGTTACACTACCAAGTGAACAACACTTTACACAGAGCCACACAACCTATGATATTGCCATCCGTTAATGCATACGAGTAGTCAGCCATTTCAAATAACAGGATTCTCCAGTGATCTCCCCCAAGAATATCCAGATCTCGTTGTAAAGACTACACATTCATCAGCCCACTTCACTCTGAAACTATATCCAGGGGGAGTTCCAGTCTTGAACCCACACCGCAAGTTTTTCAACTCTACCACGCTAACCACAAATACATCACCTACCTGACGTATGAGCAAACAGAAAAGCTCCACACACGCTACCTCGGAGTTCCAACTTTGGCTCAGTGCCCTCTATCTCCCTCCCAGTCTACTACTTTACCACCCGAGTTCCACGGAATCCACCCATACAACTGTCTCCCATCCGAACCTCACCTTCTCCTGAACCTCATCCTTCCGGTAATATTTCCTCGATTCCTACCTCATCGTATGTATCCCCCCTGACAATGCATCTTCCTCCCATCCTTCTCACGTCATCATCGTCGCTTCGCTTCTCCTTCTCCAGTGTCAAACCGCAAAATTTCCACTGCCCACTCTATATAAACCCCAACAACGGTATCCCCACCATAGCAAGTCCTATGGTCTAGTGGTATGACGGTCCCTTCACATCTCCGGATAGATCGGGATAGGTCCTGGGTTCGATCCCCAGTGGGACTATCTTTTTGCCTCCGTTCTCTCTCCTTGCCCCGCAAAAAATGCGGGGCCTTTTTGTGTTCCCATGGATCTTCAAAAAAGAATAACAGAGTCATGGAAGACACCAAAAATAACTGACCACGATGGGATTCGAACCCACAATCTTTTGATTCGTAGTCAAACGCCTTGCCATTGGGCCACGCGGCCGTCAGTTGTTGAGAAGATGTGCCGTATCGGGGTTCATGCGGCTATCGGTGCGGCGGAAAATTGGCGGGCCGGGAGGATCCCCGATCACTCAACGGAGGATACTGGGATGCCGACTTCATTTTGGCCCGAAGTTGCCTGGGGAGCCGTCGTATTGATAATTAGAGCTAGTTAGGTAGACGTTAAAAATATAATAACAGTAACAACAGTGATGAGCATTAGGAGGTGATTGGCCATGAATAGTCAGTGGACTCTCCCACGAGTTTGACTACGATACAGGGTGTCGAGATAACTGAGCTTGTATATAACAGTAGCATAACATTCTTGTCCCATTCCACCCTTCAATATCCCTGGTTACAGAAAATCTCTTGGGACGTAAGCTGAATGTGCTTTCAATAGTCGACTTACGATGTATCGTTTTTGCCTACTATATATCAAGTCTAGACAACGACTCGTATAATGTCAGTGTACCTCCACACCGATATTGAAGCCAGATAAAACTTCCGTGGCCCAATATTGTCAAGTTGGGTCGTCGTATCATGTTAAACTACATGCAGGCAGATGAGCCATAAAGCAACATCAGCGAGGAGGATGATACATCTTGTCTCTATGAATATACATATACATATACAGAACAGACCGAACGAATACCAACTTACACACAAGCAAGTCGAAACCCCCCATCGACCATGTGCAAAGCCAATCTCCATCCACTTATATAAACTACAGAACGCCCTCAAAAAGACCACTTTAGTAAGCCCATATTTCAACCCGAACTATCCTAACATGGTTACATCACATACTCATCTGATAGGAGCACGCCATAGTACACGGCAACTTCCATGAACAGACGTCAATATAACCATAGAGTTTGCCACTAGTCTATCTCCAAGACAACAAATCTTCGGATTTTGTCATACACGAGGCTAAGAACGATATCTAGATTCAAAACATCGCAGGCACTAGCGATGTCAAAATGACATGACACTAGCCCACACTCCTCAGGAACCCATCATCACTTGACCACTCCCCTAATATAGTACACATACACACAAAACAAGAAAATAGAAGAAAAAAGGCAATAAATTCAACAATGTACCAAACTACCAATGACATATGGAATCAACAAAGGAAAGAAAATGAAAAACCGAAAAGAAAAACAATAAAAGACCCCTCAGAGTCCGCTGCTTAGACGCAAAGTCTAAATGTATAGGGCGTACAAGCGTCATAGTCGGCGACAGGAACCATCCCCCCATCACCCTCAAAAGAACCAACAAAAAGTCAACCTAACCACCGTCAAATATATCGCAGAAAAAGAAACAAGAAACAAAAAAGAATAAAGAAAGCCAGCAAATATGCCAGGCAAAAAAAAACGAAAAATCTTCTAAGCGGCGGAGGCCATGTCATGTATATGAAGAGGCGATTTTATTCAATGCGGCGCTGTGTCTGCGTGCGTGCGGGATGTCGCTTCGATTACTACCGAGTGGGGAGAAAACAAGTGTCAGTCGTAGGCGGCTAGGAAAATAAAAACGAAGTGGTATATGAAGGTAAGTCATCCAACATCAATCCAAGAGTATACAATCGTGTTTGGCGATATGAGCGAGTAAAGTCTAGCGTTGTATGGCGTGGCGGGATATCATGACGATTATGGCGTGGGATCCAGGAGGTGTCCATCATATGCGAATGATGGGATGAAGTGACTGGAGAAATACAGCCACATGCGCAACCATCAGCACATGATCAACACCAGAAGAAAGCCACTGAAAGAAAAATTAAAAAGAAAACAGCAAAGCGTAAGGAAAAGTCATTATCCAAAAATTGTCATACATCCCGATAAACGCCTGTGCCGTTCTATAAACTCTACTCCGGCGCATATCAGACTCGAGCGTCATATACTGCTCTAGCCTGTAACGCCCGTAGCGCATAGTGCGGAATACCGGGGTCATCAGTGTGCCTGTGCGGTTACAGCAACAGCAGCATTAGCAAGCTTAGTAGCCTAGATCGCACTTGAAAAGTGGCTCCATCTCTAAATGGCCGGCGATCTTGGCCCAAAGCTGCTCTGGCTGCTGTTGGCACTCGCTCCAGACTCACCACTGGCCCCACTGGCACTCGCGCGCCCGGTCAGGCTTTGCATACTCTTAGGTTGTTTATTGGGGTTGAGGGTGTTGTAAGGATAAGGGCTTTGGTTGGGCATGTTGGGATTGGGGGGTCTCACGCCGACTTGTTGCTCCACCTGTTGTGGTGGCATACCGTTAGGAACGCCTTGGGGGAAACGGCCACCGGCCTGGGGCATCAGACCACCCTGCGTTGATGGGCGGCCGTTAGGGCCGGGGTAACCGTTTGGTGGTGATGGTCTACCGGTAGGCATTCCTCTAACGGACGCGGGATACGCGTTTCCTGGAGAGTGGCTGGTGCGGCGAACACCATTCAGCGAGTAGTCGTTCATGACGGAGGCCGTGAGCGAGTTGGCGCGGGAACTGGCGGCCATGGCGCCACGGTCGACGTTTCCGTAGCGGTTAGAAGAGTACCCCATCAATGGGTCATCGAGGATATCGGAGCCCAGAGTGGGAATGGCGTTCATCTGGGTAGTACTGGCGCGACCACGACCGAACCGAAAGCGACTCGTGCGGCTGGCATTGGCACTAGCATTTGCCTGGCCCTCAGGGTCGCCACGGATAGAAGCCTGGCTGGGCACAGCCTTGCGGTTCTTGCGAGAAGTAAGAGACATCATGTCAACGGTTTCGGGGTCGATGTTTGGGTTAGGAGGAAGGGCGGTTGGGTCGACATAGTCGTCGTCATCGTCGTCTTCATCGACAGGAGCCGAAGAGTTGCGGATAGGACGACCGCCACGACGAGAAGGTGGTGGGCCGGCGGCACTGCGGCGCATGCGCAGCTCTTGCTCGCGAAGAGCAAGCTCACGCTGACGCAGGGCAAGCTCACGCTCACGGAGAGCCATAGACTCGGNGGTCGATGTTTGGGTTAGGAGGAAGGGCGGTTGGGTCGACATAGTCGTCATCATCGTCGTCTTCATCGACAGGAGCTGAAGAGTTGCGGATAGGACGACCGCCACGACGAGAAGGTGGTGGGCCAGCGGCACTGCGGCGCATGCGCATCTCTTGCTCGCGAAGAGCAAGCTCACGCTGACGCAGGGCAAGCTCACGCTCACGGAGAGCCATAGACTCGGGAGCGGCATTGGCACCACCGTCGATCATGGACTCGTCATAGAGAGCAAGATGGGCAAACTCATCCAAGTCACCACCCTCAAGAGATCCACGACGTGACTGAGCTCTGGAGGAAGGCATGGGTGGACCACGAGCGCCAGGAGGTGGCGGCCGTCTGCCACCACCGGGCATCATGGACACTGGTGGGCCCATGTTAGGGCCGGCGTTAGACATGCGCGGGCGCTGCTGAGGAGGGCGCATACCAGCACCGTTCATAACCATACCACGAGTGGAGGTAGCAGATGGCATGCGAGGAATGGTACCGGTTGGCGATACTGGTGGGCCACCGTTCATCATGATTCTTGGGCCACCCTGGCGGTTGACAATGTTCAGATTGTGCACAATAGCGTACATGGTAGAAATGCGAGGAACCTGGACGCCAGCCTCGGCAGCAAGCTTGATGGGAGAGCCCAAGTAGTTCTCGACCTCCATTGGCCGGCGCGCTACAAAGTCCTGAAACATGGCTGACTCGGTGGTGCTCGCGGTCATGTCGGCAATAACTTTTTGCTTGAAATCGGGCTTGAAAGAGCAGCCCTGGGCAGTCGCTAACTGGATGAGCTCATCAATGATGCCGTGGACGATTTCCTTAACACCAACCTTCTCGAGAAGTTGTGAGTGGTTTGACGTTTCGAAGACAACGCTAGCGGGATGGAAGGCAGCGGGGCCGATCATGCGCTCATACTGGAACTGGCGAATATTGCTAGAGACCTGGCAGTTAACCTGGCCAGTGCTGAGCGTCATGGAGAGGGCCTGCGCCATATCCGATTGTACTGATGCGGAAATATTGGGGTTCTTTCCGGCGGCACCGACCCAAATATCCGAACCGTTCTTGTGCTCGAACTCACTAGGTCCTAATTGAACAACCTCGGCGTGGCACACCAAGGAAAGCACAACATTAGTAGGGAAGCGCTCCTCCAAGGCGGACTCGAGGCCTAAGGCGGATGTGGTGTTGACGATCAAGCATGTGTGTTGAGGCGTGACGACCGACTCGACTACAGAGGCAAGATCGTAAAGGTCTGGCAGCGCCTTGACGCAGAGGATGACGTAATCGAAGGGGGCGCTTTTGTTTGAAGCAGCGTCCTCGGGCGAACGAACAACTGAGCGAGGCTTGAATCTCTCGTTATCAAAGGTAGATGACCTGCGGTAGAGTAAAGTACATATGTTAACGGGTGGCGTTCGTATACGAATGTCAATATCTCAACTTACTTGAAGGAAATTCCATATTGGGAGACATTCTCAAAGCCCGCCTTCCAGACCAGTGTCACGTCGGTAGCGTTNAGGTCTGGCAGCGCCTTGACGCAGAGGATGACGTAATCGAAGGGGGCGCTTTTGTTTGAGGCAGCGTCCTCGGGCGAACGAACAACTGAGCGAGGCTTGAATCTCTCGTTATCAAAGGTAGATGACCTGCGGGAGAGTAAAGTACATATGTTAACGGGTGGCGCTCGTATACGAATGTCAATATCTCAACTTACTTGAAGGAAATTCCATATTGGGAGACATTCTCAAAACCCGCCTTCCAGACCAGTGTCACGTCGGTAGCGTTTGTGGCCTGCAATCTCCAGGCCAAGAAGGCAGAGATGGGGTTTCCACCAACTATACAAAAGCGCATTAGATCACCAGAATCGGCNTCAATATCTCAACTTACTTGAAGGAAATTCCATATTGGGAGACATTCTCAAAACCCGCCTTCCAGACCAGTGTCACGTCGGTAGCGTTTGTGGCCTGCAATCTCCAGGCCAAGAAGGCAGAGATGGGATTTCCACCGACTATACAAAAGCGCATTAGATCACCAGAATCGGCATGTTGATCGACTGGAGCGCCCATTATAAAGATGTGTGTAAATGTTTGGTTCTCGTATGTTTTCGGTATATAAGTGGACGAAGTCGGGTGGAGATTGTCGGCGCGGGCGGACAATGTATTCGTAGCTATTCGGATTCCTTCTCGGACTCGCAATTTTGGGTATTTTGTAGTGTTCTAAGTTGATTGTTGGGCGATTGGGCGTAGTGAAGCCACTCGGCGTCGAGATTAAGCAAATTAGTGAAATGAGCCAGGCCGGAGAATAGACCAGCGCTGGTAAATAGACTCGCAATGTATAAACAGAGGGCGACGGGCAGACGGACAAAAACGGGCAAGATTGTCAACGGTATAGGTGAAGGCGCGTCTAGAGCCGACACAACACAAAAACAAGTTGAATGAGTAGGGAATAGCAAAGGCAATGCAATAACGAAAGAAATATACAACAAATCAACACACCTACGAACCGTCAACAGTGGAGGAAGAGAGAAGAGTTCGTAGTTCGTGGGGGGATGAGGGAATAGAGAAAAAAAAAAGTAAAAAAGCCGTCGTAGGAGGAGGAATATAGAAGAATTGGGTAATGGTGTAGCCCCCAAGTCAGCAGCAACTTTTAGCAACCTAGAAACACAACTAGCACAGCTAATCGTAGACAAGGCGTCGCAATCGCAAGTCGAGCCAGGGTGTGGTTTTTTCTCGCTGTTGCTCTTCTTCGGCCTTTACCCTCTGGTGCATTTTCCAGGGCGAGGGCGGGTCTTTGGACAAGTTCCGCCGGGGTTGGCTGTATCGGCCAAGTCAAACCAGCCAGGTCAATCCTATAAGCCACACACCCCCCCCCTCGACTCTCGCCATACAGACACAAGCCACTTCTAGGGAAGGATGCGGGATGGCCAAAAGGAACATCTGCTGAATACACTAAACAAGATCCAGGTCGTCCGCAGAAAGCGCCTCTTTCAGCCATGTGAAGTGCCCGGATTGTGTGTAAAGAATATGGGAAAAGAGGGAAAAACGAATGCACCAGTGGGTAGTACAAAGATGTCACGGACATTCAAGTGAACGAACCGAGTTTGAACCTCAAGACAGCAAAGTAGAGAAAACCGACACTCGTGCGAGCTTCAATACCCTCTGTCTGTCATGACGGTTCTTGACGATCTAGACCTCAAGCCTCTCCCTCTAACTTCCTGTCTTTGGCCCGCTATCCACTCTCGAGGTCTAGCTTGCACTGCATCGTGGCGCCGCTAGCAACTTGCTAGAAGCACTCAAGTAGACGCAACCCAAAACCTTTGGGCTAGAAGCTCCCCATTTAACGGACAATCCGGCAGGGTATGTCCAGGAATTAGCCCTTAAAAAGACTGTCGCGGAATAACAGGGATAAGACGGCCCAATGCATCAGGGACAACCTCCGTTAAAGGCTTGCGCAGGCCGGGGGGAGGCGTAGCCTGAAGAAAGTAAGAAAGAGGGAGCCGGAGAGAATTTGAAAACCGCCAACTATATTCAGTTGTCGTCACTTGAAAGCCGGCTGATATTTAGCTAATTTATATTGCCGTTATAGGAAGGTCGCTTCACCGCGATACACCGTAATTTGATTTGGTAGTCGATATACAAGAATACAATCGCAATAAAGGGCGGTACAAGAATCCGAAGCGAGAACCAAACATATACACTACATCTGTGGGTCGTCAGTCGATTGGTGGATTGATATAAACTTACCAGCAAGTACTTGAAGGCGTTTATTGGATGCCATTTTAGCTGTGTGTGTGTGTGTGAGTTAATTGGTCTCTGAGACCTGAGTGGCAAGTATTAATCGACTAAAATAGTCAGGACCACAGGAGCGTTCCTGGAGTTAGTGCAAGCCTACGTCTTGTAGCTTATCGACGACGGGCGATGGGCTCGCGGCGGAAAAATTATCAACTGTCGACAAGGTATCCGAACTGGCTGGGGGTAAGTGGTTCCTCTTTTTCAGCTCGAGTGTTGTCGCACGTTGTTAGGTCGCAGGATTAAATCCAGCTTCCGGGAGTACACTGGAACGACGTCACGATGAGGGAACGAGGGATAACTGGAGCCGCGATTTCCAGCTACCGAACGAGCGTTTTAGTGCTGTCGGTTTAGTACAAAATGGGATGACTAAGGCAAAGGACTCGCTGTCGTTGATCCGAGAATAACAGTAGCCAAATGTGGAATCCAAGACGTCCAATGTAGATTCCTGGGTCGGCAATTGTTAAATGCCAAATGTATCCACAATCCGGGGTATACTTGTGTACGACGGATTCGGAAACGGCTATCGACAGACGTAGAAGCGGAGTTTAAAAGATGACGGTTTTAGGCAACGAGCGGCGAAGAGAACTATGGCTATCAAGACAAAAAGAGAAGTTGACGTTAGATTTGTGTACAGTGGGTTGGTTTGATTGGTGGTGTAGCTGTATGTCGCAGTGGCACGCCTTCACTCAAAGCTAAAGTCTATCCGTCCGTTCTCCCTTTAATCGATGGATGGGCAGATGTCTTGAGTGTGTCTGACTCCTGCGTTTCCTCCGACAAAAGGGTTGGATGTTCAGGTACGCCCAACTGGTGAGAGGGCGTATGAGTGCTCAAAAGTGTGTGGCTTCACAAGTGATTATCGCGGGTAAATCTGAATGGCGTGAAGCCAAGCAGCGGAGTGACGAGACGGATTTTGACAGTCCCAATGAATGTGGTGGAGGTTTCAGGGCGGAAGCTTGCAGTATGGCGGGCGTCGCAAGGAAGAGCGCTGTCACGACTTCTACTAACGAACGTACTTGTGAATATAAACGGGATCGACACAGAAAATGGCTTAACACGTTGGGCGGAATTCTAGGTCGAAGGAAGAATAGGAAAAAAAAAGTATCAAAATAACGAGCGAAGGTTGTGTGGCGGCGGAGGAGTGAATGGGGTCGGTCGGAACAGAAGGAGATTAGCTGCGACAAGGGCGAGGCAGTAAAGGTCGGCGGATGTCGATTTGGCTGTTTTGGTGGTATTATTCAAGCAATGAAAGAGCGGCGTATCTGCTATCTGCGTCGATGTTCCAAACACAGAGTCCGTGGAAGACGAAAGAGAAGATGGAAATGCAAAAGGACAAAAAGAAGCTGCATCAAGCGTTATAGGACGATTTGATTGTGGCAGAGTCGTATAAAGAGATAAAAGAACCTTTAATTGCACGGGAGGTCAGTAACCAAGTCTATCTGGCTTGTCTGTTTACATTCAATTGTATTGTGTGTATGTAAATGGCTGCGACCACTTGAAAGCAGGGGCCACAATGATTGAGGCTATGAGGCGTTAGCCGTTGGGAGAAGAAACATAGCGTAAAGATCCAACGCAGACACTGGAACGCCAGTGCCAGTTCAGTGAACCCAGCATACCGGCTTTGGACGGACAGGACAGGCCAAAAATGAAGGAGAATTACTGGCGAAGGGGGGAATTTGGGTGTGGAACTAAGATTGGGGGTGTGGGTATATAGTCTGAGAGTGCGGCTCATGTTGCTGTCTCTGTGCTTGAGAGTGATTCTGGAGAGTTGTGTATGTACAAGCAGAATCGAGCATGAGAATCGATAATCATTGTCAATGCACTGCATTCAACGGCCAAGTATAGAAATCTTGCGTTCCATGAAGCTATTAGACGCATGGTACGTAGAAGTGAATATTTGACGATCCGGCTACATGACGGCTACAATGACGAATTCGATGTTGGGCTGTGTGTATAATCAGGAAAACACTGGCTTCCCAGGCAACTGGGATGTCAACACGTTTGTACTCCCAGTCGAATCGAGTATGGATGTGTATGGATGGATGGTGTCCGGAATCTTCTTTTTTGTCTGTAAGGAGACAAAAGGAGACTGACCGGGGACGTGGCAACACCGCTTGACTAATCTGTGGTGAACGACGCAAGCAAACGACTAGTCCGATGGCTCAGCTCATGGACACATCAAACTTGGATGGACTGAAGTTGGACATATGGAGACTAGATATCGTCGTACACGCACGCCTTGTGGACATGACGGGCGAAGGAGCCAGTAGTTTTACCAGGTTAGGCAAATAATACGGCGCAAAGTTGGGCTGGGCTGTATTGGGATATATGGGGTTTTCCCAAGGTCTGAATGACATGTGCTTGGCATTGTGCGCGAGGACAACAGCGAATTGGTGTTGGTGTCGTTGGTCCACCATCACGGTGAGTGTGTATCGTGAACAGGCTGACGAAGCATGGTGGTCGACGTCGTCCGTTTCGGGCTAGGGTGTGCGTTCAAGTATCGTGGTACGAGCTGGACGGTGACTGTCGTCGTAGGCAGAGATGCAGTTGAATGGGGGTTGCAGAAGCATAGCGTACATGGTGCAGAATTGTGTAGTAGTAGTAAAAGTATAGTGTACAGACCTGTATGGAATTGTATGAATCGGCAGGGGCGTCAGCGGTGACAGGTGAGGATCTAGGTTCGCGAGATGAAGGAGGCTCTTAGGTGAAAGACATGGCAATCGGGATTCTGGTGATGACGAAGGGGAAGGGGTGATAGGAGGCGGGTGGGGGGAAGATAAAGATGCGAGTCTGTTTTTCTTATCTGCATGTAGACGAAAAAAGACTGGCTGGTTTACTGGAAAATAGAGTAGGGGAAAAGGCCCAGTGATGTGAGGAATGCTTAAACTGGTTCTACGTTGTTGCGTGAATTCCAACTGCATCAGTAGGGCGAATCAAGCGGTTTAGGAAAGTGCGGTTATCGATGAATTGTCAGTTGCACTTGGGACAAATTGGAGCCGGCGGTATGTCGGTTTTGTGGCGAGAATGTATGTATGTACATGTGTATATTTGTTACATAGGCAAAGAAGATAGCAAACCGGAGATCAAGGCGATATAATGCTACGGCCGTCATGCATTTGCAACAATGAAAGAGCCAACAATGTCGATAATGACAAACGGGGCACCAAAAAGCGGAAGCTTCGGGGATTGTTCATCGGAAAGTCCAAGTAGGGTTGATATATGTGGTAACCCTATGGCATCGCACAATGCTTTTCTGTCAAATCGGTGAAAATCATGACAAAAACATTAGTTAAGGCGAAGAGCAAACTCTATTAACAAGCCCCCACTCCCACGCCACTACACTACGCCAAGTTGGGCCAAAACACGCAACACGAGGCGCAGACCCGGAAGAATAGACGTGGAATCCATCATTTATTGAGCTGTATTACATACGCTAAATGCTTTATAGATATAGTGCAGTTATCGGGCGTGCAAACCCAGTTTTGACAAGGGCAACAGACAAAGCAACGGTACTGTCGATGGTCTATTTTTTGCTCTTTAGGATGTCAGGATGTGGATGTGGCAAACAAACAAGGAGCTACTTGATCATCAGGCTGATGGGCTATAGATGTGGTTACAGTGCAAGTGGCACCTGTAAGAATTGTTGCACATGTGAATTGGTGGCGGGTTCTTTGGCACCGGTGCCGCATCAAGTCAAGATCAGCAGTTGACAAGTACCGACGGACTTTGCACATATTCAAGCAATACCAAAGGTCCATTATTAATGTTCGAGAGACAACAACCGCCTCATTCATTCANTACAGTGCAAGTGGCACCTGTAAGAATTGTTGCACATGTGAATTGGTGGCGGGTTCTTTGGCACCGGTGCCGCATCAAGTCAAGATCAGCAGTTGACAAGTACCGACGGACTTTGCACATATTCAAGAAATACCAAAGGTCCATTATCAATGTTCGAGAGACAACAACCGCCTCATTCATTCATAGCTTGGCTTCCCTTGTTGGATTATTAAGTCAGTTGGAAACCACTTGAACTTTCTTGTTGCAGCCAGACTAGGACATGGATGTCCTAGCTTGATAGAAGTAACGGTCGGTCCGTGTCGGAGTCCTTGGAACAAGCCGCTGGATCCACACATTATACATGGACCTAAAATATCGGAGACGACGGACATCACAAGGCCGTGATTACTGTTTTTTGATGAGTGAACAGAGCGAAGCTTCCTCTAGTCATGTTGTGGGCGGTGATTTTCATAGAAGAAAAGAGTTGGTCAGTGTCCATCTTCTAGAAGGAACCGGACGACCGGACAGTTTCATGTTGTTCTTAGTGGGATTTTATACGGGAAGTTCGATGTTTGAACAGCCCAAGGGCGGGTTTCCCAATATCAGGGTTTTGTAGCTACGTGCATGCATACAAAACAATCGGACAATCCATTCTCTAACAATCTCCAACATGACTCGATCAAGGCGAGAAACTGATACATTCCGTCTGCTTGATTGACTGGCGTCCCAGAATCCAGGTACCAATATCATCATCATAGAAACCAGTTTAGTGGAGTGGTCCGTCGGATCTCCAGCGTCCCAGCCCCCACTATAGACCTAGCTAACCAGGGCACACTGGGCAAAACCCGCCGCCAGGGCTCTCTTCTCGGTTGCAAACCCGAAGGCCGTCGCCACCCACCCACCCACGGAATATCCATGAGATCCACTCACCAGTGGACTTGGCCGACAAGGCACAGCACAGACTTGTGGGCCTTGTGTTGATGGTGGACGGGACGGTGCCCGGCAACGATACGAGGGCGTGATGTTTGTTACATAAATAGAAGAAGAGACTCTTTCCAAGGGAATCGGAGAAATGTGGAAAATTGAAAATATATAGTGGTTATGACAAGAGAGTCAATGGAGCAATTGAGATGGTCTTTTTAGTATTCGCTTTACTTTGTCCTTTCTCAGGGACGAAATGTTTGTCAACGACAAGGGCAAAAAGGGACCGACAGACATTCCAGCCCGGAATGCTACTTCTAAACCCCCTGTAATCCACTACAACCCATAAATTCCAGCGCCCATGCCAGTCTTTTTAAACATAACCCTAACCATGAATGAACACAGCCAGAAAAAAGTGACGTTTGAAGAGTGGCTTGGAGAAGAAAACCATTTAGTTGATTAGCCACCACGACCATATTGGATTTCTGCCAAACGACATCAAGTTTGACTGTAAAAAGAAGGCTTATACGATGAAGGATGCGGTCATGACGAATCACTCTCAGATGGACAGACGAGAACGAAGTTGTCAGAATAGGATTTTGTTTTTTCAAAAACAGACGGGGCGTGGGCGCAGTGAGAGTTAGTTAATGAGTGGTTTATTTAACTCTCGGGTCACTTTTTCTGCAGTTTTTTTTTTCCTTTCCACAGGGAGGAAGTTATATGGGAAGGGAACCCGAAAGAGCGGAGTAAGTTTTCTCGTCTTGAGAAAGTCAACTTATTGACGCACGAGAGTTGGGGAATTCTACAGAGGCTCGCTTGGTATATATCGTATGTACATGAGATGAACGGATGATAGTAAATTAACCCAGCGTAGCGAGGAATCCGAGAAGTGGCGTATATGTGTACCACAGAACATGATGCGAACTTGGTTATGGATGTGGCGTCGTTTTCTCTACATACAATGTATAAACGGGTGGGATATACCCGTCACGAGTGAAAACTGCGTGTTCCTTTTGGCTTGACAGACGCCGGCGGAATACATACATATGCAAATTTACAGCTGCAATAGTAAATTCAAGTTTAACCATGTGGCTAATACGAGGTGATTCATCCGTCAAACCAAACGACTCGTGTTCGTAGACAGCCAGCTAGACCGGTGTATGTATACTGAGACTTGTAATTTGAACATCAAAGGAATGTGTGTGTATATAAATGACATCATCGAGGGAAGCGAATTGACTTGTTTCCTCCAAGTTGTGCATTTCAGTAATTTTGTTTAATCCGTGTTGGTTCTTGCGGCACAGAGGTAAGTCTAGCGAATGAACCGACAAGCAAGCGAGTAAAAAGAGATTGTCCCGTTACAGTAGGAGTTCACATGGCCGTTAGGCAGAAAGTAGTCAGCAGCAGTAATATTAGCAAATATTATCAAGGAAACGGAAGGCGGCGAGCGGGCTGTTTAGTGATTTGAATTTGGTGGGACAAAGTTTGTGTCTGTGTATATATGAATGTATATGTATGTGTACTTTGTGCATACAAATGTACATTTTGTTTCACAGTCGGATGAGCGAGACATGATCGAGAAAGCTTTTCTCTGTCTTGAATGGTTGATTATAGAGTGGAACTTGAAGATTCAACTTGATTTAGGCTGGGCTTATCCGTTGGAAAGAAATCTATGGTCTGAGCGGCGGCACTGAATGGATGAATGATATCCAGAACAGGGGCTGATTGACCGGTGCGAGCGAACAAGACCCGTCTTTAAAAAGTTTGGTGGCTTAATGACGGACTTAAATAGTTGTTTCCGGGCGCTATGTAAGGTGTTTACTTTATAGGACAATGTCTTTGAAAATCAGGGCCAAGCTGAAGATACCATGAGAAAAAAAACTTTACATATCCCGCATAAACGTATTTCAATATTGAAAACAAAAAAAATACCATTCCGAAGTAAAGCGGCCTTAAACCCGGAGCCTCACGGCCCTGACATTGTACCCGGTACGAACAAAATGAACACGAAGTCTATCGCGGACGCCATCCCACGCATCTTTCCAAACCCACGGAATAAAAATTCTTGCTTGTTTATTTACAGCCGCATCTTTCCAAACATCCGACCAACCAACAATTTCCAATTTCCCTGTGCTTTGTTA
>JSUI01006495.1:0-22744 GCA_000833645.1 Huntiella omanensis | reverse complement strand
GTGCATTGGGCCGTGAAACAAATCATATCCGACTTTTGCAAAAGTGATTCCACCTGGTTCACAAATCGGTTATCTGTTACCGAGCACGTCAATAATGCTGGACCAAAGACCTCCATTTTGAACTCGTCTTGGTTCTTGGTAAGCCAGTCATAAGCACGGGCAGCCTCGTGGTTTATACCACGAAGGATAGACATGCGTTGGCCTTCCTGGGTATCAAGAGCAGTGAGCTTTTGCTGAAGGCGTTGTTTTTCCACCTTGGTGTTTTCATGGGCGGCAATAATGCGATCGGCCTGGGCGCGGACTTTGGCAACTTCAGTTTCACGTTCGCGGTTCTTGTGGTTGTGCATGCGCTGTTTGAGTTGTTAGTGAGGTTGCATCAAATGAGCAACAGGAGCCAAAACTTACGATCTGCTCATTGAGTGCATTAACATCCACCTCTGGCAAGTCGCTTCTAGATTGTGCCTTGAGGTCTAATATCGCCCGCTTGCAAGTGAGAATTTCTTTCTTCGCAACATTGCAGGCGTTGTTGCAATGCGCGATATCATCATCAAACTTCGCCAATCCCTTGACTAAATCGTCCACCTGCTTCGAGTTGAGCTTAATGCTATTCTCAGCCTGCGAAGCCTTCTCTTTGGCAATCTGGAGCTCTTGTTTAATCTTTTCTAACAGAACCTGTTTCTCATCTGCAGCCTCAGTTGAAGGAGCGGCCTCGGCCTCAAGTAACCGCAGGTTATCCTGAGCTCGCTTCCTCTTTCTCTTGACATCTTGGAAATCCTGCAATAGCTTCTCATATTCACCGCAAACTTTGGCGGCTTCAAGTCTACTGATCTGGTCTGTAATCGCCTCACGTTCCTTGATACGGTCGACTTCGTCTTGTAGTTGAGATTGGCGTTGCTCCTTGTTGGTAAGTTCGGTCTCAGTAAGAGCCATGCGCTTGTAGAGGTCCTCCTTGGCCTTATGTTGTTCAAGGAGGTATCTATGTGTTTCTGAAACGTCTTCTGGGGCGGCGGCACGAAGGGTTTCGGTGAGGAGTTCGACGTCGTTAAGGCGGGCAAATTCAACGACACGATCTTGAGGAAGGAATTGGCACAGATTGTCGACTTGGATTCGTAATGACTTTACAACTTCTTGGACGCGCCGTTGACTAACCGACTGCCCATTCAGCATCCAAGAGGTCTGATTGGTCTCTCGGTTGATGTTGACTTTTATGCATACGTTCTCATCTCCCTGTCCGCGCAACTCCGTATCGATGACGGCATAGCTCTTGTTGTGCTTGACGAACTCGCCGATGGTTGTTGCTCTACCCAGTAGCTTTGGGGAGAAACCTAGGCCCAAACAAATGGCATTGACCAAAGAACTCTTGCCCGTACCATTTGGTCCAATGACCATGTTTAGATATGGGCCAGGTGAGAACTCAGCCTTGTCGTAAGTCAGAAAGTTCTCTAGATACACCCGCATGATAGCACCGACTTGGTAATCAGCCCGGGACCATGACCCGTTGCCACTGCGGACGCCATTTGTCTGCGACCGGGACATTTTATAGATAGATCTATTGATATGTTAGCAGCTGAGAGTAAGGAATGAAGCTCATGTGAATTGACCGACCAACTATCACTGCTGCACTTGTGAGTATCTGGGTCGTTTGTTGCCTTTGATTATGTAACCCAAGATGCAGGTAGTTAGAGTGGTTGCAGCTAACGATTGACTGATATGACAAATTTGGCTACTTCTAAAGGCCGTAATTCATGGATGGTGTTCAACTAAATTTAGCTGATTCTATATGTTCTATACCTATTTCCGGGGTTTCAATGTGATTGTCATCGCAATTTGTGAGTTTGTCGCGTTAGTCGCGCTCGGTGAGAAGCAATACTAGGGTCTACACCATGGGCAATGGTAGGGTTAATCATAAAGACAGGGATTACTAAGAGAATAATCTCACAACATCCCTTCCAGGTACACCGCTGACCAATTCATCGACTTCATATACATACATACATTTTCCCACCAGAACCCGGATGAACAATTCACAGCCAACCAGTTATACCCGTTGTCTCACACTGCGACACTTTTCTCTTGTCGAGAAATGTACACAAGTTGCGGCAATATAAAAAGTCAGCAGTTGTTGATCAACAGCCCGACGACATGCCAGCCAGTCTGGTGTGGCGACACATGGGATAACTAGGGATACATTCCTGCATTATATCGGTAGCCGTGGTTTTGGTGGACACTGGATTTTGAATAGGGTGGGAATCGAATTCCTGGCGTGTTTGAGATGGCGCTGGCGGGCCGCTAAAGTGGGGAGTGGCGGGATGAGTTGGCCGTGTAGGAGATCGGTATGTAAAGTGCGGCGATGAAACTTGCCTTTCGATTGTACATAAAAGTCTAGTGGTGAATAGTAATGAGACATTATCTGTTACACGAAAGTTCACACTGCCTGTAGTCTTGCTATATCCCCACCTTGCTTCCTTAGGCAATGCACATTTGACATCGCGACATGAAATCAATACAAATACTAGACAAATAGGCAATTATGCCGATCAAAGAACTATCTAGATCTTGACAAATGACATAGAATTTAATCGATGCCACCACATTGCCTCAACGAAACAAAATACGAGGATCAAGACTTCACTGTTCGCCTACACATTCCAGCATCCCTCCCTTCATAGAAGTATTTGTCTACCTAGTTCCCACATAGCTTTTCGTAGACTCCAGGAAAAAAAGGTACCTGACGATTGACTGGACTGGAATTCTGGAGACCAGCGGTTGCTCAGGTATATCTGAACTTTTGTTTATTCCTCCCCGGCCCCGCGATACTTGATTGACGGAATCTACGGCCAGTAAAGATGGGCCTCTTAATTTGCCGACTGGAGGGGCAATTGTGTAAGTGAGAGGGTGGTCCCACCAGTCCCTTTTGAGTAATTCCTCGAGCCAATGCTGCCATGGAGCTAGTCTATGTCGCCGTAATTAACAGGTTGTATGACTGGAATCTTGCGCATCTTTGTTGTCCCGGGGCTTTTAATCACGAGGTATGTTGTGATAGTCGGGTTTGTTTATATCGACTGGCGTGCTTAAAAGGTCAGCTTTTCGGTGGTTATGTGAGCACCACATGGTTGCTGTTCTCATGCTTGTTCTTTCTTTCTCACCACATCTTTTTCTAGAGCCATAGCGCTTCATCTTTTTGCATCTTCACTTCTTCACTCCGTTTTGACTTCACTTCTACTACCAGCCTTATAGCTTCGACTTTGTTTAACCTCATCAAGTCGGTTTGCTTTAAGCATTAGATGTCTACTGTGACAATCATTTGACCCGCTTTTCTTCTCACCTTTGCCAGTGTTTGCAACGCTGCTTTTCAACTTCAATATCCCTTTCGTCTACCCGTTTACCAGTCTTCTGCTTATCAAAGATTGTATTATCCAACATCATCTATCCCATTCGATATCTCTATATACCCTTCACACTCAGTGACGACCAATATGATTGAGTCATCACGCAACAACCAGACCTCACAATATCGGACCAGCGGCCGCTACACACACATACCTCCAGGTTACAACAGATCAGCTCCGAGAACCTTTCGCACCCCTACCACAGAGACCCCCAGCACAAGTCATTCAGTTAATACCAGACCAGAAGAAACTATGCGTCAGGAGCGGGCTCAGAACTCACTACGCCACCGGGCGCTACACAATGCAGGAATGCACAACACCCACAATGCACACACCGAGTCTCGTCCATCCACGGCCACCGGTAACCATGTCCAACAACCGAGGGTTAAAGAAAACCGATCCGAGGATAAGCAAGAGAGATCAGGTAGTGGTTACAAAGAGAGAATTGGCCCTTGGAAGCTAGGCCAGGTTCTCGGAAAGGGTGCTTCGGCTGAGGTGCGTCTCTGCAGACATTCTGTCACTCAACAACAAGCGGCCTGTAAGATTGTCTCCAAGTGCTCTAGCAAACTAGTACAAGCTGGGAGTTTGGCTGCACTCGACCGGATAGATACTACAGCTGCTCGCGCTTTTGGTGGCCAGTCAAGAGTGCCAGTTGCGGTTGAGAGAGAGGTTGCTATCCTCAAGCTCATCCAACACCCAAACATTGTCAAGTTGTACGACATCTGGGAGAACAAGAAAGACATGTAAGTTGCACTAACTTGCTACTATGACCATGCTGTACTAACAATGACTATTCAGTTACCTCATACTTGAGCTCGTCGATGATGGCGATCTGTTCAACTTCATCACGCAACATGGCCGTCTCAGTGAGAACACAGCGGTCGGCATCTTCCGTCAGATCATGTCCGCTATGACATACTGTCATGCCTTTAAGATTTGCCATCGTGACCTCAAGCCCGAGAACATTCTTGTGACCAATAATGGCCACATCAAGATTACTGACTTTGGTATGGCAGCGCTCCACCAGACCGAGAGCCACAAGCTTCATACCGCCTGCGGAAGTCCTCATTATGCCGCGCCCGAGTTACTCTGGGCCCGCCCATATTATGGCCACCAAGCTGATATCTGGAGTATGGGTGTCATCCTTTTTGCTATGTTGACGGCCAGACTCCCTTTCGATGAGGTGAGCATGGTTGATATGCTCGCAAAGACAAAGCGCGGCGAATACACAATGCCCGAGTTCCTGAGCTCCGAAGCCAAAGACCTTATTCGTCGCATGCTTGAGATCAATCCCGAAAAGCGTATTTCGATGTATGACATGTGGAGACACCCCCTCATCATGCGTTACCAAGCATACGACAACATTAACCCTGTCACCGGTCAACCGCCAGAGGTGAGCCTGGAGTTCCACCCTAGACCCCTTGACCGGTCAGAGGTCAACGGTTCCATTGTCCGGCAGTTGCGTACACTTTGGCACATGTTTGAGGAAGAAGACATTATTCGTTGCTTGACGGATGAAACGTAGGTTCTTTTTTACCTTTCCAATTTCATGATCCGGTACTAACATCATTCAGTCCTTCTGCTCAACAGGCATTTTACTGGCTTCTCCAGGAGTATCTCGAGCAACAGCGCGAAAACTTTACCCCAGACATACCTCACTCCCGTAGTGAATACCATCATTTGGCACCCGCGACCTGGCGTCGCAAGGTTTCCACATGTGAGTTCACATCAGGTGCCAATGTCTCAAGGTTCACCGTTATTTCGCAGGTTCCTGATTCAGAGTCCGACACCTTGGCCAGTTATGACCCGTACAACGTCAACTCTTACAGTCAGCGACCTTCGATGGAAGCCTCGTCTACCAAGGTCACTATTCGTCGTGGCCCCAGTTGTAGCCTCCGCAAGGATGCTAGCTTTGCATCGAACGCATCTCGGATGAGACGCACTGGGAACACTATGGCATCTCTCCATAGCAACCGGGGCGGTAGTAGAGTTGGTCCTCGTACTACCTCTATTGGCTCTATGCACAGCGGTAAGGGAGTCAAATACGCCCGCACTGCTGTCATAACCAAACGTCCAGTCAACTTTACCAACATTCGTCGCAAGTCTCTCAACCAAGGGTCCAATGCCTCCAGAAGGGATGGCCAGAAGCGTCAGTACCCTCCTGGTACGCACCACCAGCGCAGACGTCCTACAGTTCATGTCCCCAAGTCCGGCGTTATGAGTGCTGCCGAGGCGAAAGATACAGCGTTTCTTGAAGCTCAGATTAGAGACTTCCGTTCTCGGATTGTCATGGACATTGATACTGCATTTAACAGTTCAACCATTTCCGAGACTTCATCCATTGTGTCGCCAACCGGGGAAGCTCTTCCAAGTACGTCGCGCAAGTCGCATGATCCCATTACGCCCATTAGTTATGACAGCAATGCGGACACATTGGTTCAAGATACCACCAGCAGCTCGTGGCAGGAGAGACCTCTTCCATCTTTACCCCCTGGTGATATGGCTATGGCCAAGCAGACTGCGGCTGATGCTGCCATACAGATGGCCAGAGCCAAGGCCTTGGAACGCAGTACTACGAACGTACAGGTACTTCGTGCGGAATCCAATGTTTCTCCTGTTATGGATTCTCCCCATGGTAGACCTGGTACCAGTGCCGGCAAAGCCCAAATGTCTCATCGGCAAAGCGGTAGGGCGGACAAGAATGGATTCGAGTTTTTGGTCCAAGCAGAGAACACCATTCGAGTGGTAAACTCTCCCAAACGGCCACTCACCGGATCAGGTTTTATGGATCGGTTTAAAGAACGCAAACGCGACTCTCGCAGCACGGTGCAACAATCACGACCCAACTCTCCTCTCCCCAACCACGAATATGTTCCTCCCGAGCCCGTGGTTGCTGTGACTAAGCAACGCAAACTGAGTTGGTTCCAAAGACTCTCTAGTTACACTCACACTAGCGATATGGTTGAGACAGGTACTCGACTCTCACAAAGTGTCAACGCGGATGCTGTATCAGAGACGTCATCGATAGAGGGGGAACGTGGCGTCAACCGCAAGAAATCTGGCCTCATGTTTTGGAAGAATGGCCGTGATTCTGAACCGCCACGTCAGTCATACCAATTGCCTTTACCTTCCCGTGGACAGGATTCAGGCGATCCCGTGCAGGAAAGCTGGATTTCTCGCATGTTCAAGGTGAAGGCGGCCAAGGCCTATATGTGCTTGGAATTGACTGATCGTGATGCTCGCTTGAGTCTGTGTGTTCTGTTCAGACAGTGGAAGTCTTTTGGAGTTGAAATTGATTGTGTGGATAAGAAGCGCAACATTGTTCATGCGCATGTTTCCGAAGATAATGGTAAGTCTTACAAGCAGTCAAACCTTGGAGCTACAAGGACATATTACTAACAAACTACTACAGAGGTCAAGATAAAGCCTGTCTCGTTTTCTGCAGAAGTTATCAAGACGATTGAGCATGGTTGTACCACGCCGCTATGCATTGTGCGATTTAAGCAGGAGCAGGGCTCTGCTAGCGCATTCCATTGGACTATTAAGACGATCAAGGAGGTGTATAAACGGCGTGGGACTATGGTCAAGGATAAACGGAAGAGACGGATGATGGTTCACACATTGACTGCCAAGGCGAATCAACGGGGCGTGGCGTCGGCCTGATTTTAGGGAGAGTTACTGGGACTGTTGAAAACCGGTTTGTTATGTTTTTGAGTTTGTTTTTTTCTTTTCGCTCTTTTGTTCTGGTTGGCTAGTTTCTTTTGTTTTGTTACTTCACAAAGGTGGATCAATTTGTATCTCACACAGTTGTCAATATAAGAAGTCTCGTAAATCTCATGGTCATGCGTTGTGTCATATCGTGGCTACTCGCCGCGGGTATTATGACTAAGTGAAAGCTCCGTTCCACCGAAGAATCCCGGCACGTGTCCAATGAGAATGCATGCAGCATGAGGGATCACAAGAACGACGGTAGCAACCGGCAAACATGGCAGTTAACAAGGAATCCCCACAAACACGTGCCGTCCCCAGATCACCGAGGCTGCATTAAGGAGCCATGTTAAATCTGGGGAAAAGGAACCCGGAAAATTGGTGCTGCGTAAGTGTCAGAATGTGGGGAAATCACCGGACCTCGGTATTCAATTCTTCATGGTTGCACATCAAAAAATATCGGGCGGGCGAGAGGGTCAAATTGAGGATAGTGCGATTAGGGTTCCGCCCGGTATTCGGGGAAGAGGATGGAAAACGTGGATTGTAGTTTATTGCCACCTAGATAGTTGCGCGTGATGTCGTGTCGATCTTAGTGAGGGGATATATTCTGCAAAGAAAGACGATGGAGACGCTAGATTGATGCCGGATTTGGGAAGTTTTTGGTCACGTGTGTGTTTCTAGGGTCTGGGTTGATCTGATGTTGGCATGGAGGACAAAGGAAGAGGGGTGAATGCATTGAGGTGGGGGGCTTACATGGGAGCTTGCCTGGGAGCTTTGATATATTTGACGATTGTGTTTGTTAGTATCGGAAGTGGCCGATGTGCGGGGCAATAACTTTTTTGGTGAATTGAATTGGATTGGACTGTACGGTGTTGAGAAGACGGAGATTTTCGGAGAGCACGGGGGATATACATACTAAGATCGGAAATGAAGGGTTCCGTAATGTGAGACATTTCGGGATGATATGGATAGTCAATATCATGTCGTTTGATTGGTCATGGACGAAAATAAGTTGGCCGCGGATGAGAGGGATATTTTGGTTGGTGGGCTGGCTGAGACCCCTGTTGGATCGGACGGATGGGGAGGGGCACAGTATATACACATAGATAGGTGGGTTATCTGAAGCAGGAAGGTAAATACGCATGCACATTACACTGGAGAGATTGTCACATGTGGAAAGTATAGGAATCGAAGGTGGGGCATGTTTTTGGCTCTAGGAATATAAAAAGGCACCAACCGCCAACTTGGGAATTAGCTATCATTCGAAGAAGAATATCAAGTTTTCTACTGTCTAAGCTAAGACGATAGTCTCATACAGTCTTAAACTTATTCTAAACAATACAACTCTAACAATCCAACAATCCTCACATCTACAAATTCATCAAAATGGCTCCTCCCCAACCCATCACTCTCGCCGGAATCACTCTCCGCCCACCGACCCCTCTAACCCCGGCGCAATCCGAGATTCTCACTCCCGCTGCTCTCTCCTTCGTCGCTCTTCTCCATCGTACTTTCAACGCGCGCCGTCTGGAACTTCTCAAGGCCCGTGAGGCTCGTCAGGCGGAACTGGACGCGGGGAAACTCCCTGATTTCTTGCCGGAGACGAAAGCTATTAGAGAGGATGTTAGCTGGAGAGGTGCGAAGCCGGCTCCCGGATTGGTTGATCGCCGGGTGGAGATTACGGGGCCGACGGATCGGAAGATGGTTGTTAATGCGTTGAACTCGGATGTGTGGACTTATATGGCGGATTTTGAGGGTATGTTGACGGGTCGTTCTTTTACCATGAAAGGGGGTTAGTACTAACATGGATTTGTTCTGTAGATTCTAGCGCTCCCACTTGGGATAACATGATTAACGGCCAGGTCAATCTCCACGATGCCAACCTCCGCCGTATCGACTTTACCCTCGGACCCAAAGAATACAAGCTCCGCAGCGACCGGACTCTCCCCACTCTCATCGTCCGTCCTCGCGGCTGGCACCTCAACGAAACCCACGTGCTCATTGACGGCGAGGAAGCTTCTGGGTCTCTTTTCGACTTTGGCTTGTACTTTTTCCACAACGCTAAAGAGACTATCAAGGCGGGCTTTGGACCTTACTTCTACTTGCCCAAGATGGAATCACATCTGGAGGCGCGTTTGTGGAACGATGTGTTTAATGTGGCACAGGACGTTGTGGGGATTCCGCGCGGGACGATTCGCGGGACGGTTTTGATTGAGACTATCCTGGCGGCGTTTGAGATGGAGGAAATTATCTATGAGTTGAGAGATCACTCCTCGGGTCTCAACTGTGGAAGATGGGATTACATCTTTAGCACCATCAAGAAGTTCCGGAAGAACCCTGCCTTTGTTCTGCCTGACCGTGCTGATGTCACCATGACAGCTCCGTTTATGGAGGCGTATGTTAAGCTTCTCATTCAGACTTGTCATAAGCGCGGGGTCCATGCCATGGGCGGAATGGCGGCACAGATCCCCATCAAAAATGACCCGGCGGCTAACGAGAAGGCCATGGAGGGTGTCCGTAAGGACAAGTTGCGCGAGGTCACGGCCGGTCATGACGGGTAAGTTTTATTCTCCAAGCATATGTATATTCCACATGACTAACAAACATGTCACTAAAGTACTTGGGTCGCTCACCCGGCTCTCGCCCCCATTGCCACTGCCGTTTTCAACGAGCACATGCCTACGCCTAACCAGATCCACATTCTCCGCCCTGACTACACTATCACCCCCAAGGATCTTCTCAACACCAACGTCTCTGGTGCTATCACCACCAACGGTATCCGGAAAAACATCCAAATTGGTCTTGCCTACATGGAAGCGTGGCTTCGCGGCACTGGCTGCGTGCCAATCTTCTCACTCATGGAGGATGCTGCCACTGCCGAGGTGTCCCGGTCACAACTTTGGCAGTGGACACGCCATGGGGTCACCACGCAGGAGGGCACTAAGGTCACCAAGGACTTTGTGCTTGGTCTTTTGAAGGAGTGCACAGAGGAGGCGCAAAAGGCCGCTGGTGAGGGCAATGCGTTTGGAAAAGCTGCCGAGTATTTTGCTGGCGAGGTTACGGGTGAGGGGTATGCTGACTTCTTGACAACACTTTTGTACGGGGAGATTGCCAAGCCTGGTGCGCAAGTCGCGGCCGAGGAGGTTCTTAAGGCGAAGATTTAGACATAGCTACTGAGAGGATTTTTTGTCTATTAAGTAATTATAAAGCAAACAAGTTGTAACGAAATCACGTTTCCCGAGGAATATGCACTCTCGAGTCTCCATATAGATAAAGCCGTCCCCCGCTCAAAACCAAAGCACTTACTCGATGACATCGAGTAAAGCATCGCGTAGGATCAAAATCCCTACCCGTGATTCAAATCCCCAGATCCTTGCTATCTCGATTCAGAGACAGGGTAAATATAAACCAACCCTTATCTCAATGGAAACAAGAAGCTGAGTCAGCACAGACATTTGCCACCCGGTGTGCAGGGTTCTTGCACCCTAATTAGAAACGATGTTACACAGGAGGTTTCGATACATTGACGCAGGTATTGGCGCAGGCAAGACACGGAAATTTAATAAGTGTGAGTCTATGTGTTTTGGCCGCATGTCTTTTTTATGACGAGACATGGAGATGGAAGCGGGAGGGTGGGAATAAGGAGGTGTTTAGTCAGAAAAGGGGAATTGTTATGGAGATTGATGGATGGGATGGTCAAGTTGTGTGGACGGGGATTGGAGTAGATAGACTTTGAGAGAGTGGGAAGTAGATTGATGGATAACGATAGAGAGGAGAAACTTGGTGGACCTGGTTGATGCAGATATGGGTTGGACGGAGGGGTTTCGGGGATTAGGGAGATTTCTCAGTGTTAGGTAACATGCTTGAGTGTCTAGGTACATATGTTAGAATATCGGGAGCATGCGATTGGAAGAGGAAGTACGGGGAACCATTTGACTTGGTTATGTTGGAAACTGGAACGTTGGTATTGGAAACTAGTGGCTCTCGTCTTGCCATGTCAGCAACCCACCACCACAGATATAGTCCCAAAGACCCTTCACACCCATTCAATGCAGACAACGCGAGTGACGAGCCAAGAAAGGTATCATTTGTGAGGACCCAGCTTTCGTGGTCTCGTTGTCATCTCTCTCTTTTGGGGTCGTTCACTCGTCGTCAAGGGAATAATACGAAGTTGTCTCGTGGAAACATATCCACTCATCCATCCACTCATCCATGTCTTCATGTATAATAGATGACGAAAACATGCGCGAGTGAAGTACCGCCCAATATGACCAACAGACCATGTCATGCTATGTCATGCTAATCGCCTATATCATCCACTCCACTCCACTCCACTCCATCCATCCAACCAATGCAATGCACAAAGACCCGAAAACGCAACCGAACCTGATCGTCCCCATCCGTGTGGCCAGACCACCTGAAGCGGCAAATGACTCCTTTAGGCCCGTTACGCAAGGCACGCACGGTGATTTGTACAATTGGGCCAGTTCGTGTATGCGGTGGCGCGAATGGATGGGGTGGAGTGGGAAGTAAAGCTGGTCAACGGCCGGCTTTGTTCAAGGTTCAAAGGGGGGGCGTGTATATCGTATGGAAGCACGGCAATTGCCCCGATCAGGTAACTCTGGGTACGGCGTCACGATGGGGCTTGGTGCGGGCACGGTAGTGGTTGGCGGGGTTCCTGGATACCTCGTTCCTGCTGTCATTTTGAGGCGGACGAGGCGGTTTCTGGAAGGAGATGGGAGGTTTATGATGGACGAATCGGAGTTTGGTGATCTTTTTCCGTTCACCGCTAGTATTACCTTTACTATGATGATCGTAATCTATATCTTCTCTCTTTTTTTTTCCTGTTACAAGTTGGGCTGGATATCATCCGACCCGTCCTGTTCCGTCAGGCTCGACCGCCCTTCTTAAAGTCATTTATCATCTTCTTTGTCATTCAATTCCTCACCGACTCACCGCAATCCCGCAGTGACCCGTATACCACCCCCTCCTCTTTCAGCCCGGAAAGCTACACAATACATTTCCTTTCTATCCTTTTTTCTTCTCCTCCCCCCTCCACACCTATAGAAATCAAAAAGCCCCAATATGTCGGTACCCGTGTAGTAGGACCCTGACCCTAAGTCACGATGTAAGGTTGTTTTTCCCCAATAAAGAAGGCAAAGGCGACACGGATAGTAAGTTAGAAATCCTGTTGGATATGGAGGGTGAGGAAGGGACTTTGGAGTTGCTTTTTTTTTTTGGCGGGACTTTTGCCTTATTTGGAGGGTGTTTTTTCTGTGATGGTTGAAGAGATTAAAGAGTTGTAGAAGAAGAAGAAGAAGAAAAAAGAAGAAGGTAGTTTCTTTGACAGGTGGGCTGGTCGAGTCTTGGTGGGTATGTGCTGCGATGTTGTGTGATGGGGCTTATACATTATGTGGCCAAGCGGGGCATTCCGCGAGTTGAATGGGGCTTTTTTTTGGTGGTTGTTTTCTTTTGTTCCTGGGCGTTTTGTTTTATTCACCCACCATCCAGAAAAGTTGAAGTGAGATACATATGTACATACATAAAGACGGAAAAAGTGAAAGGGACACAAGACGGGATGGCTTCGGTGTGGTTGTAAAGCCTTTTGGGACAACCAAGTCAAGGGCGTTCAACCAGTTATTCACTTTGGAAGAAGAAAGAAAAAAGGCATCACAACGGTGCTGTGTAGGGAATCATGCAGGCCCAAAGTAAATGACGAGAGGGGAAAATGAGGCGTTGTAGTTCTGTAGGGAGCCGGTCGGTTGTCGCAGGTGGTTTGGTTGGACAAGTGGAGTAATAACTGGGGGTATACAAAGATGTTAATGAAGAAAGAGAACCCCCCCTCCCCTTCTCTCAAAAGAAGTGAGAGAATCTTGTTTGAATGTCTCTACTGAGACGGGGCTTTCCCGCTCGTTAACCAATCAGTGAAGGGAAAGATGGACAATGGCTTCAGCTGGCGGGTGGTGTAACAAGTTGTATCAGCAGGAGATTATGGGTTTAGATGCAGGGAATAAATGGATTCTACGATGGTGTCTGGCAGGTGTGGTCCGGTTCGGTTTGGCTGGTTGGCTGTCTGGCTGTCTATCAGTTATATAATCTGTTCTGTGGATGTGCGGGTTTATTGCGAAATGCCGGCTTTTGGGTTCGTGTTGTGACTCGTTGCAAATGCACATGCAAGAGGTTTAGTGGCAAGGCCGGACAGGAAGTAAGGGAAAACCAGTTTTTTTAAAAATTTCTGTCTGTTTTTGAAGTGTATGTATGTACATACTATGCATCATAACCTGCAAGTAAAGCAAGAATAACAAAACAAAATGTGTATACACATATTCTGGTACACCTATAGTATATAACTTATGTCCATACATACATATGTACATATGTATGTACATACAAGATAACCAAAGCGTACTTTGAAAGAACTCAACAACCGCGGGGGCGACGGCCCTTTGTACCACCCACTGATTGGTCAAGCAACATTATCAAGGTAAGACGCGCAGACTTTTAGGCCGTGAAGAATCCAGGGCAACAAAGACGCAACATATCAAGAAAAAAAAAGAATTCTAAAAAAAAACAAACGAACGGGCTAAAGACGAAAGAATGAGAGAAAAGAAAAGAGACACACACAAAAATCATAAATATCTACAGATATAGACGGGTAGCACAAACGAGGCGGTGGATACTGGTCACGACAGCTTTATTGCCCCGTTGGTGCTGGTAGAGAGGTTGGNCTTATGTCCATACATACATACATACATATGTACAAGATAACCAAAGCGTACTTTGAAAGAACTCAACAACCGCGGGGGCGACGGCCCTTTGTACCACCCACTGATTGGTCAAGCAACATTATCAAGGTAAGACGCGCAGACTTTTAGGCCGTGAAGAATCCAGGGCAACAAAGACGCAACACATCAAGAAAAAAAAGAATTCTAAAAAAAACGAACGGGATAAAGACGAAAGAATGAGAGAAAAGAAAAGAGACACACACAAAAATCATAAATATCTACAGATATAGACGGGTAGCACAAACGAGGCGGTGGATACTGGTCACGACAGCTTTATTGCCCCGTTGGTGCTGGTAGAGAGGTTGGTTTACGACGGTCAACTGCAGGCGTCCGTATCGCTTTTCTCACTTCGCTTTGTAGACCGTCTTCGTCTTCATCGTTGTTGTTGTTGTCATCATCGTCAAAGTCGGTCAGAATATGTAAGCAACACCAAGAAAAAGGCAAGAAAAAGAAAATATAATAAAAAAACCCTAGATGAGATAACGGCCGTAACCCTGATACTCGGACTCGGGGAATACAATAGAAATCCTTCATAGACTCGATTAACCCTATAGATCCCTAACTTTTGTTTTTTTTATCAACGACAAAACCACCCATGTTACGATTCAAACCAAGGGGACGATCACAATCACGAAAATGACAAATACGCTGGAGTTAGCGTATTGGTCCCTGGACGCACGTGAGAATCAATGATTGTTAGTAGTGTTCTGAACAATAGGATAATACTGTATCTCAAGATAGAATGGGGTATTTTTATTTTCTAGAATTATTCTATGTGGCTCTTTTTTTTTTATTCTTCTTTTTTAGGGGGGAGAAGGGGGATTTTCCTCTTAACGACGAGTTCCCTAGGACCTTGTGTACACTACAAAGACAGTTTCTTGTCTGTCTTGTTCAAGCCCCCCATATGGTAACAAGTCTGCTGTACGAGGTCAATCAAGATTTCACAAACGCCAACATCATATGCACAAGGTTTTGAACTGCCAACAAAAGGGTATACAATAAACTTAGGGTTGTCATGACGAAAGTGTCCCTTAGAGCACGGTTTGCCGACGCCACGGACCAGTGGTTCGGGACAGTCAGCTAGACCTTGTTAGATGGATGACGAGTAAAAGTGTGATGTATTGGATTTGATGTTTGGGTTAATTTGTCGGAGCAACGATGATATTTGAGATAATTCCCTGTCATTGAGGGGACGATTTTACAAGGAAGAAAGCTGTATTGTATGGTTTAATGTAGTGAGTGTTGTTGTACCTGGATCTATAAACCGGGGTATTAGAACTGGAAGGGGTCGCAAGGTCCAGGACAAAAGGTGATTCAAAATGCATACACTTTGAGGCCGAGAACAGACAGGGCTCTTTTTTGGTGTCGTATTTCATGCTATGGATACTGACGGAATGGAGGTAGGCCCTGGTTATTTGATCGAGGGTTATTTCCCGGGTTTTTGTTTCTTGTTTCGCTGTAATTCAAGCTGAAGACTGGCGACGCAAGACATTTTGAGCCTGATATATTGTGTGTGTGTGTGTGATATAAAATGGTGCTAAAAATGGGTAACGTATATTCAAAGCCTAACAAGAAACCAGAACCCAATGTAATGATAAAGTTTCTTTTTCGTTTGTCTACGCATTTACTTCCCTAATCAAGAAACTTTTTACACCTCCATTTCCTTGCCGAAGACTTATCCTCGGTCCATCGGGCAGCTATAAAGGCGGGGAGGGGCGTAATGTATGTACATATACATACATATAGGAGGGGGGAAGCGAATTCCCACGATTGGGCTGGATTATTAGGTGTTGCGGCAGAAAAGATGCAATTATGTCGCAACTAATGTCCATAAGCAAAGAAGCAATAACGACATGCATGCATATAAAAAGGTAGAAAGAGAAAGAGAGAAAAAACCCAAGTTGACCAACGTGTTTTTATGTGAACTAGCCCAAGATAAGGCTCTAGGGTACGACCGCTTCGGCCAGGACTTACCTATCCCGGCCACCGGGGTATCGAGAAGCTGGATGGACGTGCGTTGGAAAACCCAAAAAAGCAGTGTCGATCCGGAGGATGAAAGGTTGTCTGTAGGTCGGGCATGTTTGACGCACAGGTCGACTTGTCGGGCCGTAAAGAAAGAGAGAAAGTCTATGTATGTAAGAGACGGTGGACTTTGTTTTCTCTTTAACAAGTACATACATACATATATGTGTAGATTTTCTCTGCAATAACTGCACATCTCATGTTGGTTGGTGTACATGTGTTGAAGATGTAACTTTATACGGTAATGATAGCCTGCTTCTGGAAGGTGGCGTTGAAATGCCGAGGATGGAGGGAACAAGCTCGATATAGTCCATTATCCATCCATACATAGAATACATATATAAAGAGAGTAAGAAGTCAAACGAATTGAAGCTAAAAGCTGAACAAGGGAAGCGAGTTGAAGGACCTGAACGCGGAGAAGGGGGGGGGGGGGGTAAGAAGATTTTTACCGGATGAAGAATAACAATTAAAACAAGTAGAATAAAATGTGAATTAGGGTGGTGTGTCATTTTTTCTTTTTACCATGTTTTCTGTTTCTTCATGAACCACACCCCCCCCTTACCTAGTACATTCACCTCGCACGACCTTGATCTTTAGTCTCTCTCGGTCTCTCTCTTCTTAATGGCGAAAGGGCAATCAAGGCTTTGGTAAGGTTTAGTATCTATGTACATACAGTATCTATGTAAAGTGTTATGTGAAGTTTGACTTGTAGTGTACATACAGTATTGGGTTATATACCGGGCGATTGTTTCTTTTTTAAACAATAAATTCAATAATAATAAAGAAAGTAGAATTTAGAAGAGAAAAAAAATGTCGACATATAAGGTGACGGGGAATCCGGGTTTGGTGAGACGGATGGACTTTAAGGATGAACTTGAATTTCTTGTCTCTTCATTCTTCTTCTTCCTTTTTTATTTTCTGTTTATTGTTAAACTATTCCCATTTATATATCGATATATATATATATCTTCCTTGTGGTATCTCACACCAACAGCCATCAATCCATCGGTCCCTCCAACCTTGAGCCCCTCCAAAAAACAACAACGACACGAAAAAAAAGAGCACCTTCACATCAAGTTTGTTGCTATTCTATTCACTTGCTATATCTCCCTTTTTAGTCAACTCAACTCCATTGGCAACACACAACCGGCCATTGTGTCGCCTTCCTTGTTCTCCCTTTCTTGTCCACCAACAAGTTCGTTTTTTTTGTGTCGCCAGTTCAAGAGTTACTATTACTTTATTTTCCTTGTTGTTCTTTTCGTTCGTCATGATTCACGGTGTTGCTGATGCCACTGGCCATAGCCAGTATGGAGCTGATGTTCAAAGACGGGAGAGTTACTATCACCCGTTGCCGCCTGTTGATGTTCCTCGTAAGTTCTTGATACTTTTGGATTAAACAAGATACAGAGAGAATTGGTTGTATATGTCTGTGTGTGTGTGTCTTTCCATATGGAGTTGGTGATGAGGACAAGGAAAATGAAGTCAAAGTCTATATCCAATGTCTTCATCTGGATACTTTCCTTTTCATTCTTCATTCTCATCACCAATTCATTCATATCACACATTACAATGGATTCTCTTAATCTTCTCACATTATACTCTTTACTAACCATCCCTCAAGGCATTACCGATCCGGCGGATACTCCGCAATCATCTACTCCACCCACAAACGGCCTTTCTTCTTACATGCCCCACCTTCAAGGTTCCTGGCCTACACCTGCAACTTCATCTTACACTTTCACTTCTCCGCCGCCTCCATCCACCAATAAGCTTTACGAACATTACGATACTCGCGCTTCGCGTTCTCCCGTTTACGATACAGCAACCAGTACTCCCCAACAACAATCACCTCCCGCAAGCACCACCGCTTCCAGTTCCCCGCAACATCCTTTAGTCTCTGCTACTACTGCCGCAAACTCCTACCGTGGTCTTTCTTCCGGTCCTTCCGGTCTTCCTGGTGCTCCCCAACCTCCTATTCTTGCTTCTAATGGCGGTTCATCTACCGGTGTATCCATGATGGATACTACCTACAAAACACACCATCATTCTCCCGCACAAAGTTACTATACTACTACAGCTGCTCCTTCTCAGCATCACCAACATCAACAACCACAGCATCAGCACCACCAAACACAACATCACCAGTCTGCTTCTTTCGCTACTCCTTATCAACCAACACGTGTTTCACCTCAGTACACAATGCCATACTCTGGAATGCACCATTCACTTGGCCGCCCAAATGTTCTCTCCGGACTCAACAATGGTATGGCCATGATGCCCAATATCCCAATGGGTTATCTCCCCATGAGCTACATGTCGCACGGTCCACCTCAGCAAGAACGTCCATACAAGTGTGACCAATGCCCACAGAGCTTCAACCGTAACCACGATCTCAAGCGTCACAAGCGTATCCATCTATCAGTCAAGCCATTCCCATGCACTTTCTGCGACAAGAGCTTCTCACGAAAGGATGCCCTAAAGGTATGTACTTGAACAACAAAAAAACCCGCATTGTCATCGACGTATAAATACTAACCTAATCAATAGCGTCACCGTTTAGTCAAGGGTTGTGGTGATAGAGCCTGTCCAAAGGGCGGTGTCATGAAGAAGCCTGGCACATGTATGCCTGCTATTCCTGAACAGACACAATCATCTTAGACTCTTTAGAGTCCCTTCTATTGTTTTACTTCCTCCCTTCCTCTCTCTCTCTCTTCACATCTTTGTTATTATAGTCCCAATGACTCTGTAGAGTCTTGTGTACCTTCCCACTGGGAAGTTTCTTTGTTCTGTTCTTTTACCTTTCTTTTTTCTTTTTCTTTTTTCACTCTATTATTTTCTTGCCTCTGTTGTCACGCAGTTTCATGTTTTTTATTGGTCAAAGAGGCTTTAGTTCTCCGGGTTTCGGGTCGGATTGGTTTGGTTGGGATGTTGGATTCTCTTTTTAGGGGTTAATGGATGAATGGTTAGAATTGTAATGGAAATATACAATTTAAAACTACGATCGCGAAGTCTGTATAAGTGTGATTATCGTGACTTTCAATATATACAAGGCGTAATTGGTGTAGTGGTAACATTAATCGTTGCCATCCGGTAATGATTCGATTAGCCCTGGGTTCGATTCCCAGATTACGCAATCATCTTTTTGATCTTTTTGATATCTTTATTCATCAACTTAGACAAGGTGAGAACCTCCATACTTCCATATCCTCTGGAACTACCTTATTCTTCCCTCGTCTTCCTACTTTATCGACAACTTTTTTAGTCATATTCTTAAAAGCTCCTTTGAAATCACCCGCCACATCCTGCCAGAATCCTCCTTCGTAACCCTCCCAATCATACAACAACATTCTGCCCCCCCAACTCCCACGTAAAGCCAACAACGAAGCCTGGAAAGTCGTATCTCCCACCGCCACCAAGAAATATCTAACACGATCCTCTTCACAGCAGAAATACTCATTCCGCGGCCCCTCCGCCACGATTCTCAATGTACGTCCGGCATTAGCGAGTCGTTCTTCTTTATATAGACGCCGGGCATTTGAAAAGGGGATTTTCCGACGGATGAGGGTCGGAAGTGTATGCGTTGGCGAGAATAGAAGGAGGAGAATTGTTCCGGGGCGGTTGAGGAGGGTTGTGGGGGGGATTTCTCGGTAGCTGGTGGGTGTGCGGAGAATGTATGTGTTGGTTGGTGTGTGACAGTGGATTTGGAGGGGAGACTATTCGTTTGTTAGATGGGTCATGATGTTTGAAGGTTTACAGGAGGGGGAGGGGATTATCTTACGTCGGGGTCGAGTGGGGCGGACCAGATTGATCGGGTTGAAGAGAATGTGGAGAGTGATGTTGACTCGGAAGAGGAACGCATGGAGTAAGACATTTTGAAGACTGTTGTTTGACAGATGAGTTTGTCAAAGTCCATTGTCCCCACTACGAACGACACTGTCACTCCTTTATATCTCCTTTCCATCTCCAGCTCCAACTCCATACCTTATTCCCCCCCTCACCATCGCCGACAAACATCTCCCTTCCGTCGTCAAAGTCTCCCTCTCTCCGCTCCAACAAAGCAGCTTCACCACCACCTTCATTGTCGTTCATCGCCCATCTCCCTTCAACCCATATAAACCCCCCCACCACTCATTCGGGGACCACGAGGAAAGCTGGAGTCTGGGAGTCAACCATGTGCAAGGGACAGCTCGATGGAGTATCTTCTTTGCATGACTATATCCACTTGACCAAGATTCATGCAGGCTAGGTTTGAGAATATCCCTTTTGGCTTCACTTGTCGTGGTTTGCCGATTAACCACGGCATATCCTTGTTCCCGTTTACTTCCCTGTGTTACTGGCAGAGCTGAAAGCACGGGCTCAACAAGGATTATCACATGTAATCGATGCACCACATATGATCCAACCATCAATGACTCGGCTGTTCTTTGATTCCCTCAATCGATAATCTCTTCCTACTCCATTCCTTCCTCCCCTTTTCTTCGTCGTTTGTCCGTCCATACATCTTGAAATCACAGTCACATACCTGCATAATCTCATCACTTGCTCGAAGCTAATGTACTTGTCCTCCACTATATATCTATGTATGTGATATCTCTCTCACCCCATACCCCAGTCCAAGAATTCCAAATTCTCAATGTCTCCCTTGTCCCAGCCCTCTCCACCCCTCCCTATCCTTCCGCGTGGCCGCCACCGTCGTAATTCGGCAAACCCTTGTCCTTGTCCTTGTTGTGGGTTAAGTCCAAGTAAAGCCATGTCGATCATCTACAAGATAGAAACTCAAACAATGGTAATTACGGTTATTATTTGCTAACTTATAAACTATTATTAACCCTAGTCCCGATGCTTCCTTCTTGCCTATATATTATTGAAGGTTCTTTGTAAATGGGGCGTCTTCCAAACATTGTGTCTTTTTGTTTGTGCTGTTGATTTGATGATTATGAGAAATGAAAAGGAAAATTACTGGTAGAGTTGTGGATGATGAGTGGATCGTAAAGCTATGCCGGAGAGACTGATGCGCGATGCCATTGCCGCCGCCTGCCGGGCCATATCCGGCGGTGCGTGGGCGTGCAGGTGGCAGCGAAGGGTTAAGTCTTCGCATATCTGAGTTAAAAGAAGAAGATGTGAACTACAAGAAACAAAAGCATGGGTTAGTTTATTTATTCCTTTTCATCAACGCCATATGCACATTTATACAAACAAAGACATCACAATAAACTTACACATAGTGTCCAAAAATGCTGGCGTCACCCCACACAAAAGCCTCAGCTTCTAGTGCCGCTTCTAGCGCCCGTGCCCCATCCAGAACAACCTGCAGCATCCACTCATCCGTCTCCCCCGCCAAAGCCCTCTCGATAAATCCTCGGTAAAGCGCCACCCGCGCCACAGACCGACGCCATCCCGCGACGGCCGCCACCTTATGTTCGGCGGGTGAAGAGCACAAGTCTGTGCCGTTGGCCGGTTGTGAAAGCCATGATAGACCCTCGGTAAGGAGGGCCGGCGTTGGACAGGGGTGGAGAGGGGCTTGGAGGAGGAATCGGATCGTTTGGATTTGGTCGGTGAGGAGAGATGCTGTTGCTGTTGTGTAGCCGTAGTCGCTATCGAATCCGCATGCGTCGAGATAGCTGGGGGTTGGTGTTGGCATTGTAGGGGTCCAATGGGAGAGACATGATGGGTTTGTTGGGTCGAGTGGAGCTTGAATATCGCTATCGTGGCATGTTAGTGGAACGTTATCGACAGGTTGGGTCACATGTGTCTCTAACTTACATTTGAAAACCAAGAAGGGCCCAGTAAAGTAGAACACCCTCATCTGGGCTGCCAACCTTGATGGAAACACCCTTTTTGACAACCGAGCAAACTACCTCTGCAGCCTTACTAGCCGCTTTCCTTGCCAATGACCTCATGCCAAGACCCGAGTAGTACAAGGCCACCAAAAACCACATACGACCTCTCCATACTCTACCCTCACCACGAGCCATCTTCTTTTCTGCTCTTTTTAACAATGTTACGCCCTCGGCAAACAAAGCAAAGCCCGGTAATGACGCCCACCCGAGATCCTCAGCTGTGATACCCGGTGGTGGTGGATGTGCAGGGTGTGTTCGGATCCCGCGGTGGGTTTCCAGGAGGGAACCGAGAGCTGCTGTGAGAAGAAAAAGTGGAATGTCGCGGGGGTTCTTGGAAAGTGTGTGGCGGTAACTTGGTGAAGTTGGANATGAATGGATAAAGCGGAAGAGTCTCCGACACTACCTCGCAGATATATCCCTTAACCACATTCTCCACCGACAACCCCGTAACATACGGAGTCCCCTCAGAAACCACCCCACAATCCACCGTCGCCGCCAACGGCCAAGATCCCAACGGGAAAGCCCTCGGATATCTCCCCAGAAATCTCCCCGCACTCTCCTTCTCATCCCCCTCACTCTTCAAAAGCCGGGTAATAGCCGCGGCCAAAGTCTCCACCTCGGCAAACACAGGGTGCGGGAACGGAGACCGGTGAGCCGTCGTGGCTAGTACGGAGAAACAAGACGGGTCGAGACGAAGACAAAGAAGCCCGTGGTGAACGCATGATGGACACCGGTGGGGGCCGAGCGTGCACGGTGTTGCTTGGGCCGTGCAGGCGATGCATGATTGTTGAGACTGTTGGGGGCTTTGTTAGTTAACGAGGCCTATTGTCAAAATCCACATGTGATGACATACAGAGTCCATTGTAGAATCTAGCATTAGTTATCCCAGCAAAAGAAAAAAAAAGAAAACGTCATAGATGACAAGCAAAACAACCTCCCCCTCCATACGGCTCCACTCTCTCTATATATATACATATCCCGATAATTCTTGATATCTCCC